>AWOL01S0044168.1:14232-26968 GCA_000715115.1 Nicotiana otophora | reverse complement strand
CGTAGTGTAGGGATAATCATTAACATTCCCAAACATAGAGAGTTAGCCTCACATACCTTAACTATGGCCTTTTTAACTATATTTCTGAGACAATTAGTAACGTTGTAAAAGAAACGTAGTGTAGGGATAATCAATAACATTCCCAAACATAGAGAGTTAGCCTCATGTACCTTGACTCTGGCCTTTTTAAGTGTATCACAATGTTCGCCGCCTCTTTCAACAATAATCTATGTCAATATACATCAAGAGGAACCAATATTAGCACTAATTCTTATGTTTTAATCACTTAGGAATTTTATCAAATACCTTATTGCGTAAAGCCTCAAGGCCCGCATTAATGGTGTTTTCTTCACCCAATTCTCATTTTACTACTTCTAGGTGGTTCTACAATCCCAAATAGATGTAACTAACACCATTTCTCATCGCCCAAATGATTATAACAATCTTAAGTGAACAACCCAAAACCCAAGCATAGTTCATTTGATTCCCTTTATCAAGCCCTATCTACTATTCTGCCAAAAACTCATCAATTCATAGTTATAAATGATTAGGGAGTAGAAGCATTACCTTTTTGAAGTTCAGTCCTCTTGAATTCCAGTTCTAGGGTTTCTTTTCTCAACAATGGTGTCTCGATCAAATATCTAATGATATTAAGGATTTACCCATGTTAATAAGTTGTTGGAGAATTTAAATTAGCTTATAATCATCATTAGAACTTACCTTGGATGATGGAGTGGCCTTGGGGGAGTTAGGTTCTTGAGAGCTTCCCTTTCTAGAGTAAGATTTCGTGTTTGGGGTGTGGCGAACGAGGTAGGTCTTTTAAATAAGTGAACACATCCCAAAATTGAGGAGGAAATAAAAGTAGCTTGGATAAACATTATCTGTGTGGGGCATCATCATGAGGTGCCTAAATAACAGTGCAAGGCACCATCAGAGGCGCCAAAACTACAACGCCTTGCAGTGTCAGGGGCACTAAGGTTGATGCGCTAAACAGTGTCTTGCAATGTCAGGGACGCTAAGGTTAATTCCGTGGACAATGACTTGCACTGTCTATGGCTGTGAGTTTTTATGGCCTTGCACTATCTATGACTGTGAATTTTCATCGCCTTGCACTATCTAAGGTTGTGAGACATACCTCCCATAAATTTAGTCGATTCTATCAAATTTTATGCACCTCACTCTCGGTCTTGATTCCAAAATAATTATTTTCACCCATACTCATCCCGATAGGACTTCATGTATCTAAAAGGTCACACTAATACTCATTTAATGTATCCACAACTAATTCAGATTTACAGAGTGTTACACTATCTTTACGGCGTGTCTTGTAAGGTGTTGACAGATCACATGAGTCTCTAGTACTTTTTCAAGCAAAAGGATATGAACTTGAGTAAACGGAGGTGATTAGATCTACTAAAGGACTATCATATTGCCATTCATTATCATTCATGGAAGGCCAATGTGGTGGTTGATGCTTTGAGTAGGTAGGGTGAAAGCATGGGGAGTCTTGCTTATATTCCAGTTAGGGAAAGATCGTTAGCATTGGATGTTCAATCCTTGGCCAATAGGTTTGTAAGTATGGATATTTCAGAGCCTAGCAGGTTTCTTGCATGTGTTGTATCACAGTTGTCTTTGTTTGAGCGCATCAAGGTGCATCAGTATGATGATCCCCACTTTCTTGTCCTAAAGGAAATGGTGCAACACGGTGATGAAAGGGAGGCTACTATTAGTGATGATGGGGTATTGAGGGTGTAGGTTCGGATTTGTGTTCCAAATGTGGATGGGTTGCTAGAATTGATTCTAGAGGATGCCTATACTTTGCGGTACTCCATTCATCTAGGTGCCGTGAAGATTTACTAGGATTTGAGGCAGCACTATTGGTGGCGGAGGATGAAGAAGGATATTTTTGTGTATGTTTCTCGATGTTTGATCTGTCAGTAGGTGAAGTACGAGCATTAGTGACCAGATGGTTTATTTCAGAGGCTAGATATCTCGGAGTGGAAGTAGGAGTGTATCACTATGGATTTTGTAGTTGGACTTTCGCGGACCTTGAGGAAATTTGATGCAGTGTGGGTTATCGTGGACATACTGACCAAGTCTACACACTTCATTTCAGTCATGACTACCTATTTTTCAAAGTAGACGGCTCAGGTTTATATTTGAGAGAATGTTCGTCTTGATTGTGTATCTGTGTCTATTATCTCGTTTCGAGGCACATAGTTTATATTGCATATTTGGAGAGCAGTGTAGCGTGAGTTGGGCACACAAGTCGAGTTGAGTACGGCATTTCATCCCCAGACCGACGGACATTCCAAGCATACTATTTAGATATTTGAGGACATGTTACAAACCTGTGTCATTAATTTTGGGGGATCGTGGAATCCGTTTCAATCAATAGTAGGGTTCGCGTACAACAATAGCTATCAGTCGAGTACCTAGATAGCCCTGTATGATGCCTTGTATAGGAGGCGATGTCGTTCTCTAGTTGGTTGNCATTCATGGAAGGCCAATGTGGTGGTTGATGCTTTGAGTAGGTAGGGTGAAAGCATGGGGAGTCTTGCTTATATTCCAGTTAGGGAAAGATCGTTAGCATTGGATGTTCAATCCTTGGCCAATAGGTTTGTAAGTATGGATATTTCAGAGCCTAGCAGGTTTCTTGCATGTGTTGTATCACAGTTGTCTTTGTTTGAGCGCATCAAGGTGCATCAGTATGATGATCCCCACTTTCTTGTCCTAAAGGAAATGGTGCAACACGGTGATGAAAGGGAGGCTACTATTAGTGATGATGGGGTATTGAGGGTGTAGGTTCGGATTTGTGTTCCAAATGTGGATGGGTTGCTAGAATTGATTCTAGAGGATGCCTATACTTTGCGGTACTCCATTCATCTAGGTGCCGTGAAGATTTACTAGGATTTGAGGCAGCACTATTGGTGGCGGAGGATGAAGAAGGATATTTTTGTGTATGTTTCTCGATGTTTGATCTGTCAGTAGGTGAAGTACGAGCATTAGTGACCAGATGGTTTATTTCAGAGGCTAGATATCTCGGAGTGGAAGTAGGAGTGTATCACTATGGATTTTGTAGTTGGACTTTCGCGGACCTTGAGGAAATTTGATGCAGTGTGGGTTATCGTGGACATACTGACCAAGTCTACACACTTCATTTCAGTCATGACTACCTATTTTTCAAAGTAGACGGCTCAGGTTTATATTTGAGAGAATGTTCGTCTTGATTGTGTATCTGTGTCTATTATCTCGTTTCGAGGCACATAGTTTATATTGCATATTTGGAGAGCAGTGTAGCGTGAGTTGGGCACACAAGTCGAGTTGAGTACGGCATTTCATCCCCAGACCGACGGACATTCCAAGCATACTATTTAGATATTTGAGGACATGTTACAAACCTGTGTCATTAATTTTGGGGGATCGTGGAATCCGTTTCAATCAATAGTAGGGTTCGCGTACAACAATAGCTATCAGTCGAGTACCTAGATAGCCCTGTATGATGCCTTGTATAGGAGGCGATGTCGTTCTCTAGTTGGTTGGTTTAAGCCTAGGGAGGTTAGGTTGTTTGGCACTAATTTGGTCCATGATGCTTTGGAGAAGGTGAAGTTGATTCAGGAGCGGCTTCGTACAGCCAGTCCAGGCAGAAGAGTTATGCAGATAGGAAGGCTCTTATTTTGGCAAATATGTGGGTGAGAAGGTTATGCTCATATTTTCAAGCATGAAGGGTGTGATGAGGTTCAGGAAGAAGGTAAAGTTGAGGCCTCGGTATATTGGTCCTTTTGAGGTGCTTGAGAGAGTTGGAGAGGTGGCCTATAGACTTGCCTTACCACCTAGTCCATCGGGCGTTCACCCAGTGTTTCATGTTTCTATTCTCCTAAAGTATTATGGGGATCCGTCACATGTATTAGACTTTATCACGGTGCATGTGGATGAGGATTTGACTAATGATGTGGAGCTGGTCTCTATTTTGGATCGACAGGTTTGAAAGTTGAGGTAAACAAATATAACATCGGGGAATGTTCATTGGAGAGGTGAATCGGTCGAGGAGGCTACTTGGGAGACCGAGGATGAGATGCAGAGCGGATATCCTCACCTTTTTGAGACTCCATGTATGATTCTAGACTCGTTCGAGGACGAATGTTTGTTTAATAGTGGGAGAATGTAACGACCCGGCTGGTCAATTTGAGTATTCTAGCCCCATATACCCTATTTGATGCTTTTCATATGTGTAATTGTGTTTACGTGATATGCCGGAGTGGTTGGTTTGGTTTCGGGGAGGTTTTGGAGTGAATTGGAACACTTAGTCCCAAGGTTGAAGCTTGAGTGTAAGAGTTGACCGGAGTTTGGCTTTTGTGTCGATGATTCTGGAATGGTGTTTTAATGAATCCAATAGCTTTGTATGGTGATTTTGGACTGAGGCGTATGTCTGGGTTTTGATTTGGAGGTTTGGAGGTCGATTTGATGCTTTTTGGAAAATGTTGGAAAGTTGAAGGTTTGGAAGGTTCATAGGTTTTACCGGGAGTTGTCTTTGTTGATATCTGGATCGGATTATAGTTTCGGGAGCTGGAATACGTACGTTGTGTCATTTGGGAATTGTATGTGAAATTTGAGGTTATTCTAAGTTGATTTGATATGGTTCGGCATGAGTATTAGAGATTGGAATTTTCATTAGTTCATTAAGCTTTTATGAGGTGTGATTCAGGGTTTTGATGTTGTTTTATTTTATTTAAGGCATCAAGTAAGTTCGTGTTATGTTTTGGGATTAGTTGGAGTGATTGGATGGGGTCCCGGAGGCCTCAGGTGTGTTTCGGATTGATTTTGGGTCATTTTAGACTATGTTGGCATTGCTAAAGTTTCTCTGATTTCTGGTGTTTCCGCATCTACGAGGGAAGGACGGGATGTGTGAGTATAAAAATGTGGTCATGGGGCCGCAGAAGCGATTTGGGCTGGAGGCAAAGGGAGTCTGCAGGTGCGGAGCTTTACCGCAGATGCGTGGGTGTTACCCTAAATCGCACACGCAATTATACGCGGTCAATCAAGTAATAAAGAGTGAGTAGAGTATCGTTCTCATGAAGACTTGTGATCAATATCCACTAAATCAAGTGAATTCTAATTTATCGAGTCAAGAATAATTTCAAGATGATTTTTGTTTAATTAATTCTACTAACTAGATTGCGATTAAACGAAGAAATAATTAACTAGTACACTTAGCACGAAGGGTTGAATTCAATGAGAAATAATATTCCAGGGTTATGGATGGCTAACAATCATGTTGAATTCTTCAATGGACTCGACTTATTAATTTCTGGGTTATTAACCCGCAAGGACAATAATACACGTAGAAATTTGACAACTTCTACTCGCCTATTCAATTCCTATGAGATTAGAGATAAAATGAACGCATTAACAATTTCTTGCACAATTGGCTAAGCACGGCAAATAGGTATATTTCTATCCGTATTCACAAATCAATTTCCCAATGACTAGGTTCAAGATCGAGCTCTATTCAATCGTATTGCAATCAAGAATTACCTCTTTCAAGTTCAACTCAAGATTCATATATAGTATTTCATTGTTAGCTAAACAGTAAAATAATTAAACTCAGGATATGAATAAATAACCCAATTTGATAAATTAACTCGTCAAATCAATATTTGAATATCAACATTCATGAAAAACCATAACCCCGGAACGAATGTGTTTAGCCACGCATAGTGATGATAGCAATCTCAAATAATTCCCAAGAATATATAAAAATCAAGAAAATAAGGAAAAAGTAAGAACTCAAGACGAATTCTGTGGTTTCCAAACTCTGTGATGGCTTTTCTCCGCTTCATCGTGTGTTAGATGATCTAAAAGAGGTATTTTTGGCCTATATATTGCGTGCAAAAGTCGTGGGCCAAAGTTTTCCTTTGCCTATTATGAATCAGCTTAAGGGATTGATGTTAGGGTGGATGCTCCACGTCCATCTCAGCTTGAATTTCTCAGCATCGGATGCTAGGGTGGATGCTTCACGTCCACCCTCTGTTCCCTCAACTTTGTTGCGCCCAGGTGCGGATACTAAGGTGGATGCCTTCTTCATACTTCACTGCTAAGGGTGTGCCAAATAGCCTTTTTTCAAAGGTTGGACGCTACACATCCACCCTTGCCTCCTATAGCTGGAGAATGTTTTCATCATATATTTGCACTCCAAACCTCCTAAATCATCATAGACAACTTAATTAATCATAAAACCAATAATTAACACATGTTGGGCATTGTTAATACCAAAAACGGTTAAAATATGGGTAAAGTAACATTAAAACATATAGAAATATGCCCATCATCACCACCCCATACTTAAACCTTTGTTCGTCCTCGAGCAAAGTAAAATCAACCTATAATAGACCGAACAACATTAAACTTATCACTATCAAGCCATAACTTTTCAATTAAGCTCAAGCACACCCATGACTTTGGTTGATACCAATAATTAGCCCTTTTGCATATACATTCTTTACTTACCTCCCCATGTTCAAAACATTCCAAGAACAACATTGAACAGTTCAAAAAAATCATATAGAAAATCCAGGACATCTTAACCTCAGAAACTGGCTCTCTAGTATAACTACTTTCAGGCAAACTTACTCACTCTGACTGAAGAGCTTAATAAAGTCACCTATCCATCATGAAACATGTGCCCTCACCACAAATCAAAGAGAAATATTCCACACACTCAAATAAAATTCAAACATATTTTAAGTACTTCAAACAATGGAAGAAATCACTCACTCTCTCAAAGAAATTCACATGCGCACAAATGGTACCATAGGCTTGCCCGTTATGTAAATCTGTACTAATGTAGGCCTGCTCAGCCTAAAATTAATTAGGACTTTATTGTGGTTGTAACGTAGGCTAAGGGACGGGTAGGATATATATATATATATATATAGGAAATAGTGGTTAACCCTCATAAGCACTTTAACACGTCATGTAATCACTTTAAGCGCAACTTTCTTAAACCCAACTTCAAACATCACAAACAACATCACCCCCAAAAGATTCCATTTTTCTTTAAGCACTACTTTGACTCACACTCACTAGCAAGGACAAGATGTATTATTGCTTTTGCTAAATGTTTTTTCTAGGATTTCTGCTAGTGGTGTATTTCTTACAAACAAGTACACCTTTCTTTCTTTCATTAGTTTCACTCGAAAGACACCCAAGTTCCCTCTTTACTTCTTCTAGCGCTTATTTTAAAAGTTAAGTTCTTTAAGAGGTAAAAGGATCAAAATAATGTTGATTAAGAATAAATAAAAAAGGTATGTGTCACGCCCCGACCTCGGGGAACATGACCGGCGCTCAACAGAGTTCCCCCTGGTCGAGCTAGCCTTCACAGTGTCGTCTACCCAACTCACCCATGAATAAAGAGAAGAATACATTTCATTAATTAGATAGTAAAAGGTCATGTGAAAAAACTAGTTCATTTCCATTAGTTACGTCATTAACAAGTCTCCAAAACAGTACTTTGTACAATCATAGTTAAAGTGGAACAGTTGCTACGATTATAGCATTTTTAGTTTAACCTTCCCAAAACATAGATACAACCCACACTATGTCTACGGAGCCTCTAACAGGAACAAAAGAGTGTTATGACAGTGCCGACAACAAGGGTCCGGCTATACCTTAAAATGCTATGTACAAAGGATAAGAGATACAGGACCCTGAAATGAAATGGGGCTCACCAAGTCAACTGAGGAGAAGGTGTGCGGCTATCACTGATCAATACCACCTGTTATGGAAATACCTGTATCCATTAAAGATGCAGCGCTCCCAGCAAAAGGGACGTTAATACATATGGAATAGTACTAGTATGTAAAACTAAACACCCACTCAATAGAAAGAGAAACAGTAAACGGAGCATAAAACATGAAATCAATAAGAGACTCAAACAGTATCAAGGTGTAAAGTTAGGGGAAATGTAAATTTCAAGTAAGTTTCAGTAAATTAAGTTGAGAGATCTTTAGCATCGATACACCACCATGTTTTAGCATGGAGTCTTATCTCAGCCCGACCATCTAAGCCTTCTCACCCCGAGACATACACTCAAAATACCACCATGTGCGCGGCATGGCATCCGATCTCAGCCTGATCGGCTAAGTCGTCTCACCATAATGCCGTGTGGGCCGACATCACATCACATCTCGCTAGCAATAATCTCATCCCATTTAAGGGGAACCATCTCAACACACCAATCTCATCCTATATAAGGGGAAACAATCTCATCACATTAGCACGGGGATTTACCCCTCAATCACTCCTACACCGGCACGTGTAATTTCGGGGTTAGGTTGTTCCGACCTACCCTTCCTCGGTGGCTAAATGATACTCCCAAGGCATTTATTATAAAAAGGATTTACCTCTCATTTCTTAATCTTTTTCATATCATTCATTTCATTGGAACCAATGGCCATGACGCAATATTATTCTTGGCACGATGGCCGCACATCATATTCCATGTCCTCTTCTTTCACTTTCAATTATCATCATGGATAATCAACAACAAAGCCTTTCTAATTAAGACTTTAAACACATATTTGAGCAATTTAGTGTCTTAGGCACATATGATTTCTTACACAATTGACATGATAGCTTTCATTAGAATCATGTTTTTAAATCATAACATAATAATACACAACCCACACTTAAACCACATTCTCAAACATTAATTCAACATAACAAGAATCTTTTGGAATACATATCGAACGCATAATTATTTTGGCACAAAGCTTATTTGGAATAATCAATTTATAATGAGCTTCACAGACATACAAGGACATTGTGGGGTTCAATTCTAAGAGAAGAGTTTAGCCAACATACCTTGCCTCAAGCTTTCCTTAATTCACTGCACAGTCCCGGAATCCTAGAAACTTTGATCTATTTAGAGATATAGTAAAATTGAACATAAATTAGGAAGGAGTTCATGGTTCCAGCTCACTTGAGCATTTTATCAAATACTGTGCATTAAGGTTTCAAGGTCTTCCTTTGGTGGATTCTTTCATTCCACAACCCAAATGAGCTCAACAATCTTTCCACTACCCTTGATGGTACATGCATGTAAATTAAACAACTCCCACACCCAAGAATTGATTGGCTTATTACCTATTTTCAATTAAAATCATGAAATTGAGGGATATGGGGTAGAACCTTGCCTCTAGGATGAAGACCTAGTGAATTATTCTTGCAAATTCTTCAACTTTGAGCAAGAATTAATGGATGATGAGCTTAGGAACTTCCCCTCTCACTCTATGGTACTCCCTCTCTCTAGAAATATATGTTTTCCCTTTTAAAGTGATTCCTAAGGCAGTTTTATAAGAATGGGGTTGGGTTCAAAAATTAGAAAAAAATAAGCCCCGATGCAGGTCAGTGGTCACATATGCGACCGCATAACGCTTCTGAGGTCCACAAAATGGACCATATAATGGCCCTCCAAAACTGGGCACCCCTGCCTCACTCTGCGACAGGTCTGCGGTCCGCAGACCTGTTCTATAACGTTCCTCCAGAATTATTTTATGTTGGATCTGCGAGGGCTTATGCGGCCCGTAAAATAATTATGCGGCCGCATAATGGACCGCATAATGGTCGNTTCCTCCAGAATTATTTTATGTTGGATCTGCGAGGGCTTATGCGGCCCGTAAAATAATTATGCGACCGCATAATGGTCTAAAAGTTTTGCCCAAATTTCTGCCTTAGTCTGCGGTAGATATGCGGTTCGCAGATAAGTTCTGCGAACGCAAAAATGCCCTGTATTTCCAAAATTTTTCTTCAACTCCCCAATGCACTGTTCAACCTAAAAAGTCTGAACTACAATTGCCAACACATAAACCTACTTCGGCACCACGAAACCCCGAGTCTTAGGTAGATTTTACGGGGCCTTACAGTATGGGCTTGTAATATGGGTGCCAAACAAAAAGGTTACAAGCTCAACATGGCTAACTAGGGATGAATTTATTTGTGGTAGCATTAAAATTCAATAAGGATCAAAGAAGGCCTAAAATCATATTTCAAACCGAGCAAAACCTAGGATTTTGCTTCAGCTCATATGCAGGGCAAGTTCTAGACACAAATGTACTACAAGGAACTACACAAAAATCTCACCACACAATGGAACATGATTCAATTAGGATGGCTACATTCTAACTCTCAATCAACGCGAGTACAGAGCTAGGCCACAAATTTAATGCACAAGGCATAGCAGTTTGCACAAGAGTCAAGAAAATGAGCCTAAGCGTCACAAAATAAGCTATTTCATTTTTCAAGGAATAAGTAGTTATAGAAAACACATAAGAAAAGTTATAATCTGCATGCCCAGGTCTAACTCTGCTGGTATCAAACAAGTCATTAAGTATGCCGAATTCAGTTTGAGTCTCTATAACCTACACTACTCTAAAAATAAAAAGTACCTGGTTTAAAACAAATCATCCCTTGGAAAAGAACCGGTGTCCAAAGAAAAACCAAGGGAATTACTACCTATGCTATCCTAATAAAAGCAAAAGAAATCTTTTTGGTATTTTTAATCAGACCTTAATCTCTCAAGAAAGCTGTCCAAGAGATCCATCGTCAGGAAAAGTCTAAGCTTTTTTCTAATTTAGTTTTTTGTATTTTCGTTTTTTTTTGGAAGAAACTACTCTAAACTAGACTACTTCTAGCTACGGGTTAACAAAAATAATGAGAAATATTTTTGTACAATTACACTCTGAAAGTAATTCTCCTACCCCACACTTATGTTATGCATAGTCCTCAATGCATTATCACAAAGAAAAATATTAAAACAAGGATGAGAAATACTCCCTGAGACCCTCTAGGGCCTAGCTAGCAACATGATCCTCAATATTTAGGGTCGAGACGACCCCACACTTAAGCTCAAACATGTTCCTGAGCTTCAACTTTGGGTACTCAGACTTCCTCTAATCTGCAAACAAAAACAAAACAAAACGTGAAACTATAAAAATAAAATAAAAATTAAGAAAAACATACAAGCTGGCTTGCCTCCCAACAAGTGCTTGATTTAACGTCGCGGCACGACGCCATCACTTTCACCACGTTTTCTTCCACTTTGAGGATATGAATTGCGCCCCCAATTTTGCATCAATTGTTTTATCACATTCCTGGGGCGATGGTGTGAAAATAGAGGAACCAAGCAATAGATATCGCATCTTGCACTTCTTGGCCCTTAAATGAGGTATTTCGTTTTGCCTTTTTGGCATCGCAAATTTCAGAATATATGCACTTTGTTCCTCATCCATTAACTTCTCCATATGCTTCAATGGATCAATTCTTGTGTCACCAACTAAACACACTATTGAAAAATGGTTAGAATGAGGTCCAATGCGCTCCAACTCTAGAATCATTTAACTTTTGACATCCTCACTTTTGCACACGTCACCAATCTTGGCATCATTAATAATATTTTGGTCGAATTGTTGGAATTCCTATTTTTGCTCCACAACTTGGCTAGTATCCACAACAATTTGTTGTAGGTCATCAAGCGCCTCAACCTTTTTATTCAATCGAGCATGCATGTCATGGATATCTGAGCCAAATTGGCATATCTCTTTCCTGAGCTCAGTTCTTCCTTCTATGAGCTATTCTACCATGTTTGAAAGACCATTACGTAGAAACCCATAAAATTTTATTAGCCGAGCTTGTTCCTCTAGCCAATATTGGCTCACTATATCTGCTTCTTGAAAGTTATCTTCTTGTGGGAACTCGCTCTCGTCAGCCAATTCTTCCACCTTAGCCTTCATTCTTATGATTTCTACACTAATTCTTTTTATAGATTTTTGATTTTTATCTTGTTGCTCGGCTACTTGCCTCACCATGTCCATAATACGGGCAGCACATTACACATCCTCCACTTCATTGCTCCTATCAAACTCATAAACATTATTAGAAATATCGTAATAAGTGCTCAAAAAAGGGTAAACAGAATTAGGACAACTATCCCAATGTCCACCTCCACATAAGATTGAGATTCACAATTTTGCCACAAGTGTGGTCCTCCACAATATGGACAGGGATCACCAAAATAAGAATAACCAATATTCGACAAAATTTTATTAAAAGATTCCATCTAATACAAGTAACAACATACTAAACTATACTAAAACTAGAAAACACAAAAATTAAAACTAAAACTTGACTTGATAAGTAGTAAAAGCTTGATCTAGTGAAACAATTAATTTCAAAGTCCCCGGCAATGGCGCTAAAAACTTGTTTCCCTAAATCACACCGCAAGTATACGCGGTTAATCAAGTAATAAAGAGTGAGTAGAGTATTGTTCCCACGAGGACTTGTGATCAATCATCTACTAAATCAAGCGAATTCTAATTTATCGAGTCAAGAATAATTTCAAGGTGATTTTTGTTTAATTAATTCTACTAACTAGAACTGCAATTAAAAGAAGAAATCATTAACTAGCACACTTAGCACGAAGTGTTGAATTCAATGAGAAATAATATTTCAGGGTTATGGCTGGCTAACAAACCTGTTGAATTCTTCAATCGACTCGACTTATTAATTTATCCGGGTTATTAACCTGCAAGGAANACACTATTGAAAAATGGTTAGAATGAGGTCCAATGCGCTCCAACTCTAGAATCATTTAACTTTTCACATCCTCACTTTTGCACACGTCACCAATCTTGGCATCATTAATAATATTTTGGTCGAATAGTTGGAATTCCTCTTTTTG
>AWOL01S0044168.1:0-13934 GCA_000715115.1 Nicotiana otophora | reverse complement strand
TTTTCTTCCACTTTGAGGATATGAATTGCGCCCCCAATTTTGCATCAATTGTTTTATCACATTCCTGGGGCGATGGTGTGAAAATAGAGGAACCAAGCAATAGATATCGCATCTTGCACTTCTTGGCCCTTAAATGAGGTATTTCGTTTTGCCTTTTTGGCATCGCAAATTTCAGAATATATGCACTTTGTTCCTCATCCATTAACTTCTCCATATGCTTCAATGGATCAATTCTTGTGTCACCAACTAAACACACTATTGAAAAATGGTTAGAATGAGGTCCAATGCGCTCCAACTCTAGAATCATTTAACTTTTGACATCCTCACTTTTGCACACGTCACCAATCTTGGCATCATTAATAATATTTTGGTCGAATTGTTGGAATTCCTATTTTTGCTCCACAACTTGGCTAGTATCCACAACAATTTGTTGTAGGTCATCAAGCGCCTCAACCTTTTTATTCAATCGAGCATGCATGTCATGGATATCTGAGCCAAATTGGCATATCTCTTTCCTGAGCTCAGTTCTTCCTTCTATGAGCTATTCTACCATGTTTGAAAGACCATTACGTAGAAACCCATAAAATTTTATTAGCCGAGCTTGTTCCTCTAGCCAATATTGGCTCACTATATCTGCTTCTTGAAAGTTATCTTCTTGTGGGAACTCGCTCTCGTCAGCCAATTCTTCCACCTTAGCCTTCATTCTTATGATTTCTACACTAATTCTTTTTATAGATTTTTGATTTTTATCTTGTTGCTCGGCTACTTGCCTCACCATGTCCATAATACGGGCAGCACATTACACATCCTCCACTTCATTGCTCCTATCAAACTCATAAACATTATTAGAAATATCGTAATAAGTGCTCAAAAAAGGGTAAACAGAATTAGGACAACTATCCCAATGTCCACCTCCACATAAGATTGAGATTCACAATTTTGCCACAAGTGTGGTCCTCCACAATATGGACAGGGATCACCAAAATAAGAATAACCAATATTCGACAAAATTTTATTAAAAGATTCCATCTAATACAAGTAACAACATACTAAACTATACTAAAACTAGAAAACACAAAAATTAAAACTAAAACTTGACTTGATAAGTAGTAAAAGCTTGATCTAGTGAAACAATTAATTTCAAAGTCCCCGGCAATGGCGCTAAAAACTTGTTTCCCTAAATCACACCGCAAGTATACGCGGTTAATCAAGTAATAAAGAGTGAGTAGAGTATTGTTCCCACGAGGACTTGTGATCAATCATCTACTAAATCAAGCGAATTCTAATTTATCGAGTCAAGAATAATTTCAAGGTGATTTTTGTTTAATTAATTCTACTAACTAGAACTGCAATTAAAAGAAGAAATCATTAACTAGCACACTTAGCACGAAGTGTTGAATTCAATGAGAAATAATATTCCAGGGTTATGGCTGGCTAACAAACCTGTTGAATTCTTCAATCGACTCGACTTATTAATTTATCCGGGTTATTAACCTGCAAGGAAAATAATGCTCGTAGAAATTTGACAATTTTACTCTCCTATTCAATTTATTCTAAACCCTATATTCCTAAAAGATTAGAGATAAAAAGAACGCATTAACAATTTCTTGCACAATTGGCTAAGCACGGCAAATAGGTATATTTCTATCCGTATTCGCAAATTAATTCCCCAATGATTAGATTCAAGATCACGCACTATTCAATCCTATTGCAATCAAGAATTACCTCTTTCAAGTTTAACTCAATATTCATACATAGTATTTCACTGTTAGCTAGGCAGTAAAATAATTAAACCAGGATATGAATACGCAACCCAATATGATTAATTAACTCGTCAGATCAATATTCGAATATCAACATTCATGTAAAACCATAACCCCAGAATGAATGAGTATAGCCACGTATAGTCATGGTAGCAATCTCAAGTAATTCCCAAGAATACATACAAATCAATAAAAGAAGAAAAAGTAAGAACTCAAGACGAATTCAGTAATTTCGAAACTCTATGATGGCTTTTCTCCGCTTCCCCATGTGTTAGATGATCTAAAAGAGGTGTTTTTGGCCTATATATTGCGTACAAAAGTTGTGGGCCAAAGTTTTCCTTTTGCTATTCCGAATTAGATTTAGGGATTGATGTTAGGGTGGATGCTTCGCGTCCGCTTTAGCTTGACCTTCTCAGCATCGGATGTTGGGGTGGATGCTTCGCGTCCACCCTCTGTTCCCTCAACTTTGATGTGCCCACGCGCGGATGCTAAGGTGGATGCCTTCTTCAGACTTCACTACTAAGGGTGCGCCAAATAGCCTTTTTTCCAAGGTTGGATGCGACGATCCACCCTCTCCTCATATAGCTGGAGCATCTTTTCATCATAATTTTGCACTCCAAACTCCTAAATCAACATACAACTTAATTAATCATAAAACCAATAATTAACACATGTTGGGCATTTTTTAATACCAAATAGCACCAAAAAGCGGTTAAAATATGAGTAAAGTAATATGAAAACATATACAAACATGCCCAGCATCTACGCAGTGACCACAGAAGCGGTAGGTGAACCGCAAATGCGGGTGGTCGGGGAATAAGTCATTCTCGGATCTACGATGGTTTTTCCGCATATGTGGTACTGCAGGTGCGATTATTTGGACCACAACTGTGGAATCTCTTGGCAGACTTTATATTTCGAAGGGTTTGGTCATTTTTCATTATTTGCAGTTGTGAAGCTCGGTTAGAGGAGATTTTTGTCACGACCCAAACCTATGGGCCGTAACGAGCACCAGGTACCTTACTTAACCGAGTACCAACATAACATATCTTTCTTATTGTACTTTCATTGGTAAATGGGCCAAACGAGCCGTCATGGGCTAACCAGAATAAACATAGAGGAATACTCAATATAGGACAACCCCAACCTAATATAAAAACTTATACATGTGATATGTGGGCCTATAAGGGCAACATGATCATTTGTAAATACAAAACATAGGCCGGCAAGTCCATACAAGAATTCGTATACATGAAATCTGTCTACAAACCTCTAAGAGTACATACTTATCACAAAGCTTGGCCCCGCCATACCAAACAATACACGTCTAAATCATACTGACCAAATAAGCAACTCCGGAGCAAATAGAGCGCACCAACATCTTCCGCTGATCTGATGGCCTGCTTGGAGGACTCTCGACCTGTCTATCAGAACCTGCGGGCATGAAACGCAGCGTCCCCAGGCAAAAGGAACGTCAGTACGAATAATGTACCGAGTATGTAAGGCACATAAATAAGTACATAACAGACATGGAAGAAATATAGAGTAAATGACTCAACCTGTGAGTTTGGATAACTCTGTAAATCATGAAATAATTATAGTGTCATGCATATGCATATGAATGCCATATCGTGCATAGGTACATGTTTCATAACATCATCGGCCTCTAAGGGCATCCCATCATATCATCGCGGCCACTGTAGGCAAAATCATCAACGTATACCAGCTAATCAAGTGGTGGTGCGTATATAACGCCATAACCTTTCCCATATCTCATATACATATATATACGCATATATAACACCATCTAGTCATGGGTCAATGTGCATGTATAAATGCATAAAATGCATATGAAATACATTAATAAAATCTCTCGATACGTCATAAGACCATTATATCTCTAATTAATATCATGAAATACACTTTACCAACTTACATATTTTTGAGACCCATGAACAGATGATAAAATAATCTGACACGTGGGGAATCAAGAACATAAGCATCTCTAATATTTCTATGAATAGAGTCATGTATGGAAATTGTGCATATTCTTGTTTTGTTTGTGTCGTATGGATCATGCCAAAAGAAATAAGGGATAGCCTTAACATACATGAGCCGATTCTCTTGACAATTCCTCTAACACACGTTAATTGCGATAAAACATGGAACAAGTTGTACGAAAATCTCAACACAATCATGTTGCTCAAAGAAGATCTTGGCCGAAACCTTTCCATCCCCAAAATGACGTTTCTTATGTGATTTGGATAAGAAACTCTTGGATAACATTTCCATCCAAGAAAATCTTGGCCCAAAGTGATTTGGACAATGTTTCTTATGTGCTTGATTGAAATTCTTGTGATTTTGGATAGTAATGTTTCTAAGAGATTAGAATTAGAAAGTGAATCTTGGACTAGGAATGGTATATTAAATTTTTAGGTGGCCCCACTTTAAAGACTTTTCCACCAAAATTCATACAATTTGGCCACCTTGCATTATAATTTAAGAGTCACCAATTTGCATTGATGTGCTGCCACATTTTTAGATGTAATTGTTATCCAAATATTTGGATTAATTATCCACTAATCACTTGCTTAACTAGTTAATTCCCCCACTATCCAATAATTCACATAATTAATGATTATGTCAAATTATTTAAAATACTACTCACTTTTAACACACTTTATACACCTTACTACCATAGTCATATGGTACCTTGTATGGCACTAGTCCATAAATACCGGATATTTTAGCTCGGGCCGTATTTTATCCCAACATGACAAACTTCGACGAAATTCATTTTTTTCGATTTGCTTACCCTCTCACCTTCACGAATTTGCTCATCACTTGTTTGAAATAGCATAAGGCTTATAATCTCAAAATAATCTAATTCCCGAATTTACGTCGATTAACTTACGACGAAACTTTAACGTACGAAAACATGGGGTGTAATATCATTCCCCCCTTTGGAACATTCGTCCTCGAATGTTGACTGATGCACTTATCATTATCATAGCCTATAGTCCTTGTGAATACTTTAATACTCTCTTTGCCATCTTAGGCAGTTGTTTTGTGAATAAATCCAAAGTCTAGGGTATTCCCACCTGTAGGTCTCTTTCTTACACCACGTCCTGTGGTCAGGATTCTTCCAATATCGTAACTCTTGCTACCTTCTGTCATGCAGCTTGTACGACTCTTTCCTTGTAAGTACGCCTATGCGACTCTTCTTCTTCTTTTTTTCCTCTAGCTTTTACCCAATCTCTAGGCTTCACTTCGTAAACATATACAGAGCTTGATAAGATGTCCTCTGGGCATCTATGGGTACACCAAAATTCTTCATTCGGTACTTTGTTGAACTCACGAATATTACTATACTTTATTTCGTTTATCCATCTGTATGACTTTACTGCACCTAGGTAGGTCATACTATGCCATAACCCTTATCTCGATTTATCGTTACTGAGGGCTGCTACCGAACTCCATGTTACTTTCGTTGCTTATCCCATATGTATAAATCTAAATCATTTAATGCTTCCTCATTATTGTTCATCTTAAGAATGGTGTCCTAATCTCATCTTATACTTTGTGACTTTTGTCCATCCATTGTTAATTCACCTCAATATTAATTTACAATATACCACTGATAACTTGAAACTTCTTACCGCATACCTTGCCACAAGGGCTTACATTGTATCGAGGAATATTTGAAGTGATTTTCCTGATCCACTTAGGGGTGATACTGTACTTCAATGACTGTATTTTATAGCATCCCAATGTAATTCACTTACGTGGGTATTTTAATCTTGTACACTCCATGAAATCCTATTCAAATCTTTACTCACTCAAAGGCCTAAACATCATCCTCTATCCATCACAATTACACCCTCATTGTACTATCAGGGCTGTATTGCATCTCTTTCAAATGCTATTAGTCTTATACTCCCTTGAGTTTATTCAGGCTATACTGAACTTGCTATAATTTAGAGAGATCATTACCTCTTTTGTTTTCACGGGTTTAATCCCGAGAACTTACCTGTTTCTCGTCACCTCCTCATTCGCCCTTTCTTGTCCTTATTCCTGTCTTTCTAAAACCTTGTTGCTTCACCATACTTTAGCTTGCGTCCTATGTATATCTATTAATACTACTCGCAACCTTCCTTCAACTTGCTTGCGTCATAGATTTTCTTGTGTCATTTTGGAACATCAAGCGCAACATCACATTGTCTCTAACTCCTTTTTACTTTCTTAATTAACCTCCTCGATACCTGGAAACCATAGGCTGGAAGACATGCCACTGACGACGCCGCTATCATTCTTGGATACTGAATCCTCGCGCTTTTATCCTTCTATCCCAAGTATGGACTATTCACAACCTCCTACATTTAAGTATCGCGTACGTTGTTCACCTTTACCTTACTTACCTTAAAATCTTGCATCACATCTTGTATCTCTTTCATGATCTTCCTTTCACATAGGTATAATTCACATCCATAACTTGAGGCTTTATTATAATACTTGCACCTCTGGTGTATACATAATCCGGTGAGAGCTTCATACTGACTTCTTATGAGGTTGGTACTTTTCTAACCGGATTTATCGTAGGGCCATTATAGAATATGGTTGTTGTACTGTCTCTCTTGCACCTCTGATATTAAGAGTGATTCTGCAATGTTCTTAATCATGATGTCCATAATTTCCTAGGTCCAATAATCAAACTCTTGATTTACTTGGGTGATGTAATTCTTTAGTTTCCTTTTTTCTCTGATCAACCTTTATGTAGGCTTAAGCTATCTTCCGATCTGTGGCTCATGATGTTAGTTATTATACTTTTAGCCTTTCGTGGGCGCTATGGAATATCCATGATACAATCTTTTAACAACTCAATCCTTTATCTATGACCTGGGCTCAATTCTTTCATTTAACTTAAACCAGAATCTTCTGCGGCTGTATGAATGTCGACATATATGTTGCATGGAAAATACTCTGAATGCTTAGGTGTGTTCATAACGTAACCAACTCTGGATCATTGATCGAATAAGTTCTTTCATTCCTTCTCAACTTTCTTTAAACATAAGCTATTACCTTTCCTGGTCTTTCTGCCACTTTTTGCATGAATACTTAGTTTATCTTAGTGCCCACACATATTGGAATTCCATACAACCCATATGATCTTGAATCCTTTCTCGCCTATAATTATCTATAGTTAGTTATATCCACGTCCTTGTGCTTGTAGGGTTGCTTTTGAACTTAAATTTTGACGGTTTCCAGTGGCATCCTCTTTTATTTCCGTAACACTTATACGCCACCTTTAACTACCCCAACTCCTATCTGAATATTTCTCAAGGGTTCCGAGGTCATATCTGCTAGACTGAATTCCCCATGTTGGGTTCACTAGGTTTATCTTGCACGATCTGTTGATTTGTCTGTATGCCCTTGTCTAGCCATAACTAGGCTCTTCCTGGATTAACTACTAACTACTCATTGGTCCATTCTCATATCCATATTCTACATAATCTTTCTTGGGTTATTTCTTTTGTCTTAACTTACTATTTATCAAAAATATCCCGGGCAGGGACCCTTACTTCTTTTCCTTGACGTCGTGTTTGCATAATGTTCTGGATTCGTAGCATATCTGTAGGCTTTGAATAAATTCAATCTTGTCCCCTTTTTCCGCTTTTTCCTTTATCATTACATAGTTACTAGAACTACTTGTCTCTGACTTAATGCCACATCACTCCATATTCCCCCCTTTAGGGAAGTGCTAAGATTTAGTGCTCTGACAAGCTACCTACTTACCTCTTTATTTTTGGCGTCTTCTCACATTATTGATGACCCTTACTCCCCTTGCGGTAATTCTCATTTCTTACTTTAGGGAAGCATTTTCCTGAATCACCATTCTCTGAATTTCTCATGAATCTTCTTCTGTTGTCCACTCTATTATTGCCGGAACGCAATCTCTGAAATTCTCATAATGCCGACTATTATCAAATCACTCAATCCCTAATTCATGTCTAGTTTACCTTGTTTACCAGCCCATACTAATTTGTATTACTTTGGGGGTCTAACTTTTCCTTTTGTTCACGAACTTGTTTCTCGAAATGAGGATATGACTTTCTGGCCTATACTTTTTTGTTGTCTCAAGGCCTGTCACTTCTCATCCTTTCCTTTACTTGACTATAGACTCTATAATACTGTCATTTCATTTTCACCGTTATCATCCATGTATCACATCTTACTCATAATGCACTCTCTTCTTATTTCCTGCTAACATTTCTATCTGTCACTTTATTCTGAAAACTTCGACAAGATCTTTTGCTTTTAGCTCCCTTTTTCTCCATCCACTTGCTCTTCGGGTTGCTTAACATTATTTCTCTACTAGGGACGGGAGCCATATTAAGATAATATTTATCCTTTCCAGGCTTTCAGTATCTATCTTTGTAATACTCATATCTAGTTGTACTATTTTAGAGTGCACCATCTGGGTGTCTCACAAGGAGATCTATCGCCACATTATCCTTCGGAAATGTCAACTAGCGCAAACAATCCATCCACCATTTTGGGTCACTCTAACCCCAGCCAGATCCTGATACCCTTCCTTCTCTTATACCATATATATTAGCTCCTATAGGGCATAACTGAGATCGTTGTGGCCAATTGTACATACCTCTGTTACAGTTGAAGGTAACTCAAAAGGCTTATATTTCTCTGCCTGAGTTGTAAATACTGTTATTCTTCATTAACTGGGCGCCTCGTACCCTCCTTCATCTTGCTTTTTTTTTACTTGTTGAAACTTATACCTTCTGATTCTTTCATTTATTTTTATCATAAGAGTGGATAGGCATTCTTGCCTTAGGGATCCTTATCAAGAAGCTTACATATCTTAATATACACATGATCTGCTGAATACCTCATCTTTATCCATCATAAGCATGATGCAAAAATCGAGTTCCTCTGACTCAACTCTTCCACAGCAATATCCCTTACCAATCGTTTTTTTACATGTAGGCATCGTCGTATTATGATTGAGATAGAGTTTAGAAAATTGAGTTCTTACAACTGGGCTCTACCACACGATCTAGAGTAAGAAGAAAGAGTGGCAGTCCTAAATGCCATGTAACCTCCTGCCTATAAGTGTGGTGCACGACACACCCATAAACAAGACTCTACTAGACACGGCTTGTAGATTCCCTGGGATCGAACTGCTCTGATACCACTTTTGTCATGACCCAAACCTATGGGCTGTAACGAGCTCCCGGTACCTTACTTAACCGAGTACCAACATAACATATCTTTCTTATTGTACTTTCATTGGCAAATGGGCCAAACGGGTCGTCATGGGCTAACTAGAATAAACATTGAGGAATACTCAATATAGGACGACCCCAACCTGCTATAAACACTTATACATATGATATACAGGCCTATAAGGCCAACATGATCATTTGTAAACTCAAAACATAGGCCGAAAAGGCCATACAAGCATTCGTATACATGACATCTCTCTACAAGACTCTATGAGTACATACTTATCACAAAGGTCGGGGCTAGGCCCCGCCATACCAAATAATACACTCTAAATCATACTGACCAAACAAGCAACTCCGGAGCAAATGGAGCTCACCAACATCTTCTGCTGATCTGATGGCCTACTTGGAGGAATCTCGACCTATCTATCGAAAACTGCGGGCATGAAACCCATCGTCCCCAGGCAAAAGGGACATCAGTACGAATAATATATTGAGTATGTAAGGCACATAAATAAGTACATAACAGACATGGAAGAAATATAGAGTAAATGACTCAACCTGTGAGTCTGGATAACTCTGTAAATTATGAAATAATTATAGTGTCATGCATATGCGTATGAATGTCATATCGTGCATAGGTACATGTTTCATAACATCATCAGCCTCTGAGGGCATCCCATCATATCATCGTGGCCACTGTGGGCAAAATTAACAATGTATACCAGCTGATCAGGTGGTGGTGCGTATATAACGCCATAACCTTTCCCATATCCCATATACATATATATACGCGTATATAACACCATCTAGTCATGGGTCAATGTGCATGTATAAATGCATAAAATGCATATGAAATACGTTAATAAAATCTCTCAGTACGTCATAAGACCATTATATCTCTGATTAATATCATGAAATAAAATTTACCAACTTATGTATTTTTGAGACCCATGAACAGATGATAAAATAATATGACACGTGGGGAATCAAAAACATAAGCATCTCTAATATTTCTATAAATAGAGTCATGTATGGAAATTATGCATTTTCTCGTTTCCTTTGTGTTGTATGGATCATTCGAAAAGAAATAAGGGATAGCCTTAACATACATGAGCTGATTCTCTTGACAATTCCTCTAACACACGTTAATTGCGACAAAACATGGAACAAGTCGTATGAAAAGCTCAACGCAATCACGTTGCTCAAAGAAGATCTTGGCTGAAACCTTTCCATCCCCAAAATGACGTTTCTTATGTGATTTGGATAAGAAACTCTTGGATAACGTTTCTTGGATAACATTTCCATCCAAGAAAATCTTGGCCAAAAGTGATTTGGACAATGTTTCGTGTGTGCCTGGTTGAAATTCTTTTGTGATTTTGGATAGTAATGTTTCTAAGAGATTAGATTTAGAAAGTGAATCTTGGACAAGGAATGGTATATTAAATTTTTAGGTGGCCCACTTTGAAGACTTTGCCACCAAAATTCATACAATTTGGCCACCTTGCATTATAATTTAAGAGTCACCAATTTGCATTGATGTGCTGACACGTTTTTAGATGTAATTATTATCCAAATATTTGGATTAATTATCCACTAATCACTTGATTAACTAGTTAATTCCTCCATTATCCAATAATTTATATAATTAATGATTATGTCAAATTACTTAAAATACTACTCACTTTTAACACACTTTATACACCTTACTACCATGGTCATATGGTATCTTGTATGGCACTAGTCCATAAATATCGGATATTTTAGCTCGGGTCGTATTTTATCCCAACATGACAAACTTTGACGAAAATACATTTTTTATTTTCGATTTGCTTACCCTCTCACCTTCACAAATTTGCTCATCACTTGTTTGAAATAGCATAAGGCTTATAATCTCAAAATAATCTCATTCCCAAACTTTCGTCGGTTAACTTACGACGAAACTTTAACGTACGAAAATATGGGATGTAATAATTATTGGGAGATGTTTTGCTACAATTGAAGAAATTTGAGTCGCTCTAAGGCCGATTCACGTGGGAAGGGCATGTTAGAGTATTGATTCCTGCATTTTGAGGTAAGTAACATATCTAAACTTTGATTTGAGGGTAATTATCTTTGAGACTATGTTATTTGAGATGTGTTGGGGTGACGCATGTGCTAGGTGACGGGCGTGTATGCGTGCACTGGGGTATTCATGATTCAGGTGGACTTTAGACTATTATGGGACTTGTTTCACTATCATGCCTTGTTATATTCATATTTTCTCTACTTGTATGATTATTTGAGCTATGATTCATGTTAGAAATCATGTCTAGTCTATGTGATATTTGAGACATGATAGGGATATTCCTAATATGTGGAGTTGTTTGCCTTGATTGTAGACATACTCCAATCACATTACTATATTTGTGTATGATATCTCTGTCTCAGCACATTCTTGCTGTGATCTCTCACATGTTGTTAATGCCACATATGTGTAATATTATGGACTAAGTACTGTGAAATGTGGTTAACTGAGACTTGAGTGGTTGATGACTGAGCTTGGGCTATAGAGCCGATTTGGATTTGATTTTGAGGTGATGTGTACGCTAGGACCATAATGGGCTAAGTAGTAGTGAGTATGGGCAACATGTGCACCAGGCCCCACTATTGGGCTATGTGATATTGATTAGCGCTTGGGCAAGGATCCGCCCCTCCGGAGTCTGGCACAGTGAGTGCAAGCATAAGGTTATATATGTGCTTTGGTGAGGGGCATTCGTGCTAGGCACTCGTATAGTGCTGAGTGTGGTTGTGTGTGTGATGGTGAGGGGCACTTTTGGCATGAACTATGAGTGTGATAAGATGTGCGAATCCAGGTACTTTCGAGAACGGTGATAGCTAGAGTTGCATTGGTACCCGCTTGTGGAGACTACGCGGTAGCTGCTATGTCATTCGCAGACCTTGAAGTTCTCTTTCATTTATGTTGTTATTACTATTCTACTGTTCAGACAGTTGTATTGAGGATTTAGCCATGTATTTTGAGATTCTATAGTGCTCATATATTCGATGACACCAGATATTTGGGTTGGTTGTAGTTGTGATATTGTTGTTATTTTGAGATTATTATGTTTTGTTTATTGAGTTCATTGTTATTGTAAAACTATTGGATTACCAAGCAAGTAGTGTTAGGTGTTATCATGGCTCCGGTGGGATTTTAGCTCGTGACAAGCCTACGCAGCACACGTAGCGTAGCCTACGCACGATGCGTAAGCAAATCCAGAAGCTTTTAACTGAAGAGAAATGGAAGGCCAACTTGTGTAGCCTTCTGCGTAGCTTACGGAGGGGGCTACGCACCCATCAATTCTATTTTTAAAGTGCTCAAACAAAGGGTTTAGAGATAAAAAGAGTGAGTTCTTCAACTTGAAATTAGTTTCTAGAGAGACGAAGGAGCTTTTCCACCATGAGAACACTTCAAGGTCAGTTCTTTTGGTACTAGGATAATTATATAACAACATTTAATGATGACACTAATATTATTATGGATCAAATTCATAGAAAATGGATTAAATCTTCAAGAACACCAAAAAGAGGAGAAATGAGATTCTTCTTCCAAGAGGTAATTCCTTTACTTGAGCTTCATATATATATCATATATCGAAATATGGGCAGCATGCTTAAGAAGTTTATTTAAAGTTTTAATGGTGTATTATATGAACCCTAGAAGTGGGTCTTGAAAATGATATGTTGAATGAAAAGGAGGTGAATATTGGTTGGTTGATATAAATAGAATTGTTTTGAGTTTTTAATGATTCCAATACACTTGATAACCTAATGGATGAACGAATTGAAGGAGGAATAACCATTTGGCTAAGAAATAACACTAGTTCTTGAATTTGATGTTCTTGAACCTAGCGTTTTGTTGGGAAAGATTGAATAGTAACTTGATGATGTTGGGTAATTAACATAGTATCATTAATGACTTCAAATAAGTATTAAGTGATAAGAAAATAATTGAATAGGCTAATAGGTGAAGCTATTATATAATTTGGTATGGTTGAAGGCTTATTGCCGATCGATGAAGCTTAATGGATATTTATATTTTGATGTAATTGTGATATCTAGTGGTTGATGTTGAATTATTGAAGACTTTTGGGCATTTTAATCAATCAGAATGTTGTAGTATTATTTAGAGTTTGAGGTAAGTTGATTAAGACTTACTCTTCTTGAGGGATTCTTTTTAAAAGTATGTTTAAATGTACATCCATACTTGTGGGGACAAGCAGGAAAGATGTCACCATGTGTTTCTAAGTTATTTTTCTTATTTTTTAGCAAATCCACTAGGCAAGGTGCCTAGGGCTAGTTTAGAATAAAATAAAAAACAAAGTAGCATGAGGTTTACAAAATGTATGAAAATAAGCTATGCAACGTACATAATTACTAATACCAAATTTGAGTAAGTGATACTCGAAAATGGTAGTGCATTTTTGTCACGCCCCGACCTCGGGGAGCGCGACTGGCACTCAACCGAGATAACTCGGTCAAGCAAGCCTTCTAGATACTTTCCACTCAACGTTGCCCATCAATAGAGTGGAGATGTATCCCATTATTTAAACATTGAGAGGATTTCATAATCAACACCAATCACATTACCATTGATAAATTTGTTCCCGATTTTTCCAAAATATTTTTACACATTCATAGTTTAGCAGTGAAAACATGTGAAACAAATCCAACATTTCTAGTTTAATTTTTGTTTGCCAAAACCAAGATACAACCCACACTATGTCTACGGAGCCTCTAAGTACAACAGAAGAGTAGTATGGAAGTGTCGGCGACAAGGTCTCGGCTATACCTTAAAACATTGTACATATGAAGCCAAAGGACACAAGACCCTGATATGAAATGGGGCTCACTAAGTCTGCTGAGAGGAGGATGTACTGCTATCACTGAT
>AWOL01S0044161.1:23677-36613 GCA_000715115.1 Nicotiana otophora | reverse complement strand
CCCATCCCCCCACGCCCCACAAGCCCCAACCACCGCCAACCCCAAGTCAGCGCTTTCTCTTTAGCGGTGTTGTTTTTGCATGAAAAGTCAGAAAGACAGCGGCGCCTTGTTACGGTGATTCCCAAGAGATATTAGTAATAGTAGGACTTATCTTTTTCCTCGTTTGGTTTGGGTTCTCTTCAATGGTGGGACCTATTACCATTAGCCACCAGTCTTTGCTTTTCTGCTTTTTTCTTCTTTAGCCCACTCGTGACACATTATTAAACAATTTCACTCTTCCTTTTCCTCCCCTCTTTTACTCCGTGTCCATGTGCTTTTCTTTTTCTTTTTAATTATTTTAGATTTTTAAGTTTAGTTGTCTCTTGTAAAACATACTTTCTCAACTACATAGGACTCTTGATGTTGCAACAATGGTCAAATTTCACTATTTCATTATAGAGAGAACAGACAAAAGCTGCACAGTTCTACGCTAGTCTTAATCGTACTAGGACAAATATGAGTATTCTACACAATTCAATTCATAGATTTCTTTTTATTTTTTATCATGAAAAGTAAGTCTAATTGAACTTAACATATATATATATGGTTCGGAACTTCAAATGGATCAAGATATCTTTTGTTGAAGAGGGGTTCTACAGAAACAGCAGTCCGAAAATCCTTATCTTTAAACAATATTTATGACGGAAATAAACTTAAAGCTAGTTTTATTTAAGACAAAATCAGAAATTAGTCCTTACGAGGTTCTTGATCATCCAAGACTATCTCGCTTCTCAAATTGGTTTGTCTACAAAATAATCCTAAAAAGAAAATTTATATATTTACCTTATCATTAAGTGCTTATTCTACTTGTTAAGAATGGATATCTCGGATCGAATTCTATGAATAGATAAATGTGTTAAGATCTGAAGTTTACCATTATGCTAAAAGTTACAGCTGATAGCAAAGGTATAACTATATTTCTTAATCAAACCTACCAAGCAAGCGTGATGTTCGACTATGACTCCAACCCGAGCCACTTCAGCAATCTCTCGGGCTTGTCATATTCAGTATGTTAGTGTTACCCAATAAAACGGGCCGCAAATTTAAACCAGTCTATGGATAATAGCCATCTAATGTGTTAGAAACAGGGAAACCAATCCTTGGATGGGATGCTCTTTTGTCAATATGCAACACAAACAATTCCCAGGCTGCTCCTTTTGTCAATCTTCAACACTAAAAAGTCCCACTCTCTTTTCCTTTACTCAATTGTCAACGCAAAATAAAATACAAAAAAGAGATCCTTTACGAAGCTTCCCTACACCCCCTCCCTCTACCTTTTTTTTCTCTTTTTCTTTTACAACCCTTTATATCTCTTCCCATTCCAAGTCTAACCCCCATGTCAAATGCCAACAATATAAAACAACTACTTGAGAGCTTCTCTCTCTATATACCAACTAAGTTATTCATTCTTCCCAATTCCATTTCTCTTCATTCTTTTCTTATGGCCTTTAGAAGAAATCTGAAGAGGAAATCATTTGAAGAAGATGGAGATGGTTTTGCTTTTCCACTTGATGAGCTTAATCAAGATCTTCTTGAGAAGATTCTTTCTTGGCTACCAACTTCTACTTTTCTCCGCTTAACCTCAGTTAGCAAAAAGTGGAAATCAGCTGCTACTTCCCCTGCTTTTCACATAGCTTGCTCTCAAATCACATCCAGAGACCCTTGGTTTTACATGGTTGATTCTTCTTCACTATCATCTCCTTTTGTGTATGATTCGTCTGAAATGAATTGGAAGAAATTCCTCACTTACCCATCTAATTTTCTTGAAAAAAATCAGAAAAATGATTCTAATTTCCTCCCTGTTGCTGCTTCTGGTGGACTTCTCTGCTTCCACAATAGTGAAATGGGTGAATTCGTCATTTTCAACCCTGTTACTTCCGCATGTCGCAAGCTCCCTTTAGTGGATTATTGCAATACCCTTTGTGCTATAGGAATGATTTCCACTCAAGAATCATATAAACTTTTCCTGGTTTTTGGTGAATTCCCAAATCTTTCCTTTAGAGTCTACAATTCCGTGACAAATCTCTGGGAAGAATCTGCAATTATGAGTAGAAAATTTTCTAGCTGCCCTGCAGCTGAATCCTACAGTACTGATGAAGAAGACGACGACGATGGTCGAATGCTGTATTTCTTGGGTAAATGTGGCAATGTAATAGCAACTGAAATACAAAAAAACCCATGTAAACAGTACTCCTCAATAATCACCAAGAATGGTTGTACTGGCCAAGAGATTCTGTATTTCTTGAACTCCAATGGCAAAGTTGTGGTTTGCAATTTTGCTGAAAAGTATTTTTTTGAGTACCCAAGATTACTTCCTCTTAGTCATGAGTACTCTATTGACTTAGTTGAATGTGGAGGAGAGTTGCTTGTGGTTGTGCTCTCGGAATTCTTGGAAACTGCAAGTCTGAGAGTGTGGAAATTTGACGAGAAGAGTTGGATTTGGAATCAGGTTTTGGCAATGCCAGCAGCAATTTCACATGAATTTTATGGGAAGAAAGTGGATATCAACTGCACTGGAGGAGATGGTGAAAAGATGTTTGTGTGTATTTCTAATGCTGCTGGTGAGAGTTGTAGGTATTTCTTGTGCAATTTGGTTGGAAATGAGTGGACTGAATTGCCTGCTTGTAGTGTTGATGGCTATAACAGGAAATTCAGTTGTGCTTTCTCTTTTCAGCCTAGGATTGAAGCTTCTGTGTGATAGAATAGAAATGATACGATTTGACAAAGGAGGAGTCGAAATGTATAAGGGTTAGAATTGGGATTCTTCATTCTTTTTTTCCTAGTTTGTTGTACTTTTCACTTTATTCTTTTACAGGATATTTTTCTTGTCACTTTGGAATAATTTATTACAATTACACGGTGATATTTTTCTGCTTTTTAAATGAATTGATGTAATTGCTGAAAATTCTTATTCGAAAGAGATCTTTGTCTTCCATTATGATATGTGTAGGCATAGGTGAGGAGCCTAATCGAATTTACTGCAGTATGTTGAGGATGTTCCTTTAATCAAAGGGGTAATGTGTTAAAACACTACTCAAATGCATAAACTAAAAGAGGGGTTGTTCAGACACATCCCAATTAAAATGCATAAACTAAATAATTGCACATATTCAAGTTATTAAATGATGATTACTAGCCGAATCAGTCAAACTCTGATGAAACCCAATATCAAAATGAACGTGATATGGGCCTCTTGTCCAAATTGAATTTGGACCGAAGATGCTAATTTTGACATCAAAAATGTAGACATTTTTACTTATCTATACTATTTTTAAAACTTATTTACCCTCAATATTGAAATTTTAACTTAATTATAAGTTGATCTACAATTTACTAATTATATAAAAAATAATGTATTAGAATCTGATCTTCCCTATTTTATCTCCTCTTCTTCCACACCCAAATTCAAACAATCAAACCTCTTCAAATTCATTTCAGTCAGCATCCATTTATTCTTTTCCTTTCCAAATCAGTGGCTTCACCTAATTGTATTACTAGTAAAGTTATGCATTTTTTAGTCCGCCTCAACTAAGAAAGAAGAATAATTACTAATGAAAATACAGTAACAAAGAACGTTAATTGAACATTTGATATCATGGCAGCAAGGTCATCACCTTTTCTTCCCAGTCTTGAACTCATGGATAATAATACGAGAATAAAAAAGAAAAAACAAAACCATGATTAAATAAAATGTTCAAAATAGGACATTGATACACAAATTCATGTGATTAGTTAAGAGTTTATACTCCATTGACACCCATCAAAAAGTTCGAAGCTTTGAATTCGAAAATTGAATTTTGCGTATTTGTTATTTGTTTGGATTGAGTGTTGTTGCAAATGGTAGAGAATATTCTTTGGAGTATTTCAATTTTGAGAGAATTTGGTGAAGATTCGAGGTGGTTTTGGTTAGAATTTCAGTTTGAAACTCGAAAAAAAGGCATAAATAAATTGTATATATTTTGCATGCCGGGGCATAGAAACGACATACAAAATATATACAACTAACATAATTGTAGACAAATTGTATATAAATTGTATGTAAATTATAATTTTTGACCAGATTCAAAAAGAAATTGTATCTAAGTTGTAGATAAAATATTGATTTTGACCGAATTTGTATATATTTTGTAAAAAACTTTAGTTACTTTCTATAAATAGAAAAACTTAAATAAATCGGATAAATAAATTTAAAATCTCGTATACATATGAAAAAATTTCAAAAATATAGCTCATTGTCTTACTGTCAAGGTCCATGTTCAATTAGGGATAATTGATTTCTAAAGCCTATTATGATAGGATTTGCAATCGATAACCAGTTTTTACCCTGTTATTTAAGCTATATCCTTTTTTTTTAAAATTATTTAACTGGTATTGACAGACATCAGAAAAAAGCTGGTACACTCCGCTCTTCTTCTTCTCCTCCTTTGATGTTCGAAGGGGCGACTGAGAAACATGAATCCCGAATTGGTGTCTCGGTGGTTGCTCGAAATTTTAATTTGAATGGAGAATCAAGTCTTCTTGCTAATATAGATGTTTGTTCCAAAATTTAGATCTAGGTTTAAACAATTAGATTGTCTAATAGAATAAAGCTAATCTTAGTCAATATTAATATCCAAATAATTGTTTAACTGGTTTTGTGGCAAAATATCACAAGTTCCGTGGAAATAGCAGTGAATACGTAACAATAAACAATATTCAACAGCCCAAGAACAAAGAGGATAACATTAAATAGCAATAAATGATATATAATGGGATTTATCTAAATAAATGCAAGTGAGGTAACCGAAAATGGGTGAGATCTTGTGATATCTCTCCTGACAACGATAAATGATTGATGAGCATTTGAATATTTGAATTCTTCTTGGATCGTGGGAGAAAAGTTAGACAAAGATTTGAAGAAAAAATGTATTTTGTATGTATGTAATAAGGCAAGAATCTAGAGAATGTCAATATCTTGTTCCTTTCAATGAGTGTCCAATACCACTCTATAACTACCTATATTTCTTTTTATAAGGGAGCATGGGCCATAAACTCTAATAATACAAATTCTAGGAGTATTCACTGGAAGATTCTCTTTAAAATCTTATCTCTAAAACTAGCCGTCACTGCTTCGTTAAGGAGAGTATTCGTCCTCGACCTCAACCTCGATCTCCGTTGACTCCTCGACCTCGCCTTTGTCCTTTCTTAGACCACTTCGACCTCGCCTTCGATTAAGAGAACATATGGATGACGCGTGGCAGCCTTCAAAGGCTCTCTTAATGTTGGTTTGACCTACATATAATTAGGATAATTTTTAGCCGATATAGTTAGTTCCTTCAAAGGCTCTCTTAATCGGCTGCACGTTCTCCTTCCCTCCGCTGGTAGAGGAGTTTTGTCGCCACTACAACGTGTGTCCTACGCAATTGTCGCCGACTACCCGGTCGGTCATTTTGAATATTGTAACCCTGTTCCCCCCATTTACTGCTCAATTTATGTCTTGTAATTGATTTATGATATATCGGGTTAGTTGGTTCAGGTCCGGAAGGAACTCGGAGTGAAATGAGACACTTAGTCTCATAATTGAAAATTTAAGTTAGAAAAGTAGACCAGATATGGACTTATGTGTAAACGACCTAGGATTTGAATTTTTATGATTCCAATAGCTCCGCATGGTGATTTTGGGCTTAGGAACGTGTCCGGAATATTATTTGGAGGTCCGTAGAGGAATTAGGCTTGAAATGCCGAAAGTTTAATTTTTGAAAAGTTTGACTTTTTGGGGTTGGAATCCGATTCTGCAAATTGGAATACCACTGTTATGTTATTTATGACTTGTGTGCAAAATTTGAGGTCAATCGGACTTGATTTGATAGGTTCCAGAGTCGTTTGTAGAAATTAGAAATTTCAAAGTTAATTAGGCTTGAATTGGGGTTTAATTCATGGTTTTAGCGTTGTTTGAGGTGATTTAAAGATTCGACTAAGTCCATATGATGTTTTAGGACTTGTTGGTATATTTGATCGAGGTCCCGAGGGGCTCGGGTGAGTTTCGGATGGTCAACGGGTTGGATTTTTGACTTGGAACTCTGCTGGAATTTTGCTGATGCACCATCTGGTTTCCTTCATCGCGTTCGCGAATGGAGCCTCGCGTTTGCGAAGAGGAACTGAGAGGCTGGCAATATTTGCTCTTCGCGTTCGCGAAGAGAAGCACGCATTCGCGAACGGTGGACTGGGTGTGCATCGCGAACGCGAGAGGTGTTACGCGTTCGCAAGAAGAGAGGAAGCACTGAGGACCCCAGGTAATTGGTCTGTGCGTTCGCGTAGGGGGTTTCACGTTCGCGTAGTGATGGGGAACGAATCATCGCGTTCGCGAGGGGTTGAACGCATTCGCATAGAAGACATTGAGGCTGAGGCATTTTTGTGCTTCGCGAACGCGAGGGTGATGTCGCGTTCGTGAAGGAGGAATTTGGACAGGAGCTATTTTGTGCTTCGCGAACGCGAGGCACTGACCGCGTTCGCGAAGAAGAAAAGCCTGGGCAGTGAGTTTAAGTTCTGAAAATGAGACTTCGTCCCATTTTCACTTTTTGACGATTTGGAGCTCGGATTTGAGGCGATTTTGGGTGATTTTTAGAGAAAACAACGGGGTAAGTATTCTTAACTCAATATTGGTTAAATTACCCGAATTCATGGTTGTTTTTATCATTTAATTGGTGAATTGAGTTGGGAAAAATTGAAAACCTTCTTGGTCTAAATTGAAGATTTGAGGGTCGAGTTGGGATCGGATTTTGGTAAAAATGGTATGGTTAGACTCGTGATTGAACGGGCTTCCGGATTTTGTGACTTTTATCGAATTCCGAGACGTGGGCCCCACAGGCAATTTTGAGCTATTTTTTGGATTTTTATGGAAAATTATTATTTTCTTATGGAATTAATTCCAATAAATTTTATTGACTGAAACGAATTATTTATGGCCAGATTCGAGGTGTTTGGAAACCAATTCACGAGGAAAGGACATTGCGGAATAAGAATTTCACGGCTTGATGTAAGTAAAGTTTTAAAACTGGTCCTGAGGGTATGAAATCCAGGATTTTGGTATCATGCGATTATTTTGGAGGTGGCGCACATGCTAGGTGACGGGCGTGTGGGCGTGCACCGAGGGGATTGTGACTTGGTCCGTCCCGGGAAACTGTAAAATTGAATAATTTATTGTTAGCTATATGCTCTCTACGTGTTGATAAAATTTAACTGTAAACCATGTTAGAAATCATGCTTAGGCTATGTGATAGTACTGTTAGGACCCACAGAGGGCGCGTAGTTGTTGAATTGCCTGCTAAATGTTATATGTACTCAGTCTCAATTTTTACTTGCATATTTTATCTCAGTCTCTGTTATTATTATTAATATATCATATCATTGTTGTTTGGACTGATTTCATGATTATTGAGAGCCCGAGAGACTGGAGAGATTTATGACTGAGTGAGGCTGAGGGCCTGAATGTGAGATATTGATACTATAGCACGTGAGTAGTCTGTGCAGCACGTGAGTTGATCGTACGGATCCTTATATTATACTACAACACGTGAGTTGACCATGCAGATCCTTATATTATACTATGACACGTGATTTGGTCGTGCAACACGTGAGTTGGCCGTGCAGATCCAGATATTTATATTATGACACGTGAGTTGTCCGTGCAGTACGTGAGTTATCCATGCAGATTATAGCGCTTGGGTTGTAGGAGCCCCTACGGAGTCTGTACACCTCCAGTGAGCGCAGGTACCCATTGAGTGAGTGATGAGGGCTGGGAGCCCAGGGAGTGATGAGGGCTGGGAGCCCAGTGAGTGATTGTTGTTCTGAGATGTTGTACTTAAATTTCATTTGTTGTTGCATTTAGTTGCTATCTGTCATTATTGTGAAATTTCTAAAAAATTATTGATATACGGATTTCAGTAACAGGAACGGTATAAAAATTGATTTGACATTAAACTGCCAGATTTGATAGCATGTCTATTCTTTGTTGGGATTACTGGAAATGAACCATAACTGTGTAGCTCGTTACTATCTTCAGTTCCTTATTTATCATTGTTACTTGCTGAGTTGGTTGTACTCATACTACACCCTACACTTCGTGTGCAGATCCAGGTGTTCCCGGACATAGCAGGTGTTGATTCTTTTGTACAGCTGATTTTTCGGAGATTCAGAGGTAGCTGCCTTGTTTCGCAGACCTTGTCTCTCCTTCCCTATCTCTGTATTTCTGTACTTTTGGTCTTAGACTATTGTAGACCGTACTTTTCCAGATTTGTATTCATATTAGATGCTCATGTACTCAGTGATACCAGATTTTGGAGAGTGTTCGTATTTGTATTTGAGAGATTTTGTATTGTATTTAAATATTATATTTTCAAACATAAAAAAAATTGTGGTTTAGTGACATTAAAGGCTTGCCTAGTATCGAGATAGGCGCCATCAAGACGGGTGAGATTTTGGGTCGTGACAATAGGGAAAAAGTGACTTAGCCACAAAGTAACAAACTCTAAAATCTCTTGAAAATCCAAATTTTTGAAATCAAGCTGAAATAAGTTTCAAGGGCTGTCCATGGCGTTTTCAGTTTAATCCTTTGACCCAATCCAACAAACTAACATTTAATAGTGATTTTTCAACCGGATTAAGGCGATCAATTATCTGAAAGTCATTTTAGCTCATTGTATGCTTTAAAAACTGACATTAATTGAAAATTGTTTAGATTAAAATGATATTTGGATCTTTTTTGATAAATATTTTATTTGTGGGCTAGTTTTGGTTAAAATTATTTATGGATTAACCGTTTCAATAATGAGTTTTTACACACTTGATCCCTTTTTAACTATTATTTTAAAAAATAGCATCATTTATTATTTATTTCATAAAAAATACTTTTTTTCATTATTAGCATATTACAAAAATTAAGACCAACATTCATCTTCTTCACTCCATTTTTTAAAATCTGATGCATATGTGAATGCCACATAAATTCAAGATATACTAATTTATACGTCTTTTATACTTTGTATATCAAGTATCACTTTAATTTAAAATGTATTTTTATGTATATAATTTTGTATATTTATTTGTGAAGTACCATCTTATTTTAAGATGTATTTTTAATGTATATTTCAAATATATTTTATATGTCAAGTGCCATTTTAATTCAGGATGTATTTTTTTTATATATATATTTTTTGTATATTTATATGCCATCTTAATTAAATTTAAGATATATTTTTTATGTATATTTCACATATCTAAGTGTCATCTTAATTGAAGATGTATTTTTATGTATATTTTTTGTATATTTTATATGTGTTAATTTAATATATTTTTTTATATACGTTTTGTATATATTAACATATATTATTATCGAAGTAAGATCTTTATGTTAAAANATTGATTTGACATTAAACTGCCAGATTTGATAGCATGTCTATTCTTTGTTGGGATTACTGGAAATGAACCATAACTGTGTAGCTCGTTACTATCTTCAGTTCCTTATTTATCATTGTTACTTGCTGAGTTGGTTGTACTCATACTACACCCTACACTTCGTGTGCAGATCCAGGTGTTCCCGGACATAGCAGGTGTTGATTCTTTTGTACAGCTGATTTTTCGGAGATTCAGAGGTAGCTGCCTTGTTTCGCAGACCTTGTCTCTCCTTCCCTATCTCTGTATTTCTGTACTTTTGGTCTTAGACTATTGTAGACCGTACTTTTCCAGATTTGTATTCATATTAGATGCTCATGTACTCAGTGATACCAGATTTTGGAGAGTGTTCGTATTTGTATTTGAGAGATTTTGTATTGTATTTAAATATTATATTTTCAAACATAAAAAAAATTGTGGTTTAGTGACATTAAAGGCTTGCCTAGTATCGAGATAGGCGCCATCAAGACGGGTGAGATTTTGGGTCGTGACAATAGGGAAAAAGTGACTTAGCCACAAAGTAACAAACTCTAAAATCTCTTGAAAATCCAAATTTTTGAAATCAAGCTGAAATAAGTTTCAAGGGCTGTCCATGGCGTTTTCAGTTTAATCCTTTGACCCAATCCAACAAACTAACATTTAATAGTGATTTTTCAACCGGATTAAGGCGATCAATTATCTGAAAGTCATTTTAGCTCATTGTATGCTTTAAAAACTGACATTAATTGAAAATTGTTTAGATTAAAATGATATTTGGATCTTTTTTGATAAATATTTTATTTGTGGGCTAGTTTTGGTTAAAATTATTTATGGATTAACCGTTTCAATAATGAGTTTTTACACACTTGATCCCTTTTTAACTATTATTTTAAAAAATAGCATCATTTATTATTTATTTCATAAAAAATACTTTTTTTCATTATTAGCATATTACAAAAATTAAGACCAACATTCATCTTCTTCACTCCATTTTTTAAAATCTGATGCATATGTGAATGCCACATAAATTCAAGATATACTAATTTATACGTCTTTTATACTTTGTATATCAAGTATCACTTTAATTTAAAATGTATTTTTATGTATATAATTTTGTATATTTATTTGTGAAGTACCATCTTATTTTAAGATGTATTTTTAATGTATATTTCAAATATATTTTATATGTCAAGTGCCATTTTAATTCAGGATGTATTTTTTTTATATATATATTTTTTGTATATTTATATGCCATCTTAATTAAATTTAAGATATATTTTTTATGTATATTTCACATATCTAAGTGTCATCTTAATTGAAGATGTATTTTTATGTATATTTTTTGTATATTTTATATGTGTTAATTTAATATANATTTTATATGTTTTAATTCAATGTATATTTTTTTTATATACGTTTTGTATATATTAACATATATTATTATCGAAGTAAGATCTTTATGTTAAAAAGGGAAGAAAGAAGGAAGAGAAAAACTTAAGAAAGATAATTAAAAAGAAAATGAATGAAATAAATTTAGAAAATATATTGGTTTCGGTAGAAAACAAAATTAAGAAGATGAATAAAAAGAAGGAAAGCTAATAGATAAAGAGAAAAAATGCATGATTTTTGTATAAAGAATTATTGACTTTCCATTTAAATTGCTTATGTTTAGAGATTACTAATTAATATTTTTATTTTAATGGAATCATGTACTACAAATATAAATATTTTTCTGCCACAACTGTAATATTGAATTTTATGCTAAGAATTTGTTATATTTCTTTTAAATTGTGACAGTTACGATAAAGTTTCCCAATAATTTTCTTCTTTTGTTTTTCCCGAAAATATTGGGCACCAATTTCTTTTTTCCCGCAATTAGGCACCAACTTGACAAGAAAAAAAGGTACCTAATTTTTAGTGGGTTAACGGATACAACAGGACCCGATAACCCGAATTGAACCTATTCGGTTGATTTCCCCCTCCGCAAGTCAGCAGCTGCGACCGACGGGTATAAATACAAATATATGTATAGGCAATAATCCATCAGAGAGAAGTTTGTTGAGCTAAGCAAACCAACAAATCAAAAATGGAGAGGCGTCAGAGTGAGGAAGAATTAAAGCAGAAGCTTCAAGAATTGCAGAAGCAGTTAGGAAAGAAACAAATGTTTGAGGAAGCTGTTTCCTCTATCCGATCCCTTCTTCTTCAATACTATCCTTCTGCTTCCCCTTCTCTTCGTCACTCGGTAATTTCCCTCTTCCCCTTTTCTGGGTTTTCCTTTTATTCTTGATTTATGTAATATGTATTACGGGAAATGTTGACCCATTGTTTTCTTTTCTGCTATAGAAAAGTTTTATTACTTAATTTTGCTTTTGAGTTAGTGGTTTTCGTGATTTATTTGAGTATATATGAGTTTGGATAGCTGCAGAATAAAAAGTTAACTGGGTGAGTTTTACTTCTTGGAGCTGAATTATGGAAAATAGGTTGCTATGGATAAATGAGTTGGTAGAGGAGACGAGGTTTATGCCATAACAAAGTATGTAAATGATTGTGCACTTTGGCACCTAAGCTTTGTTTTACACAATGTAAAATATTTTCGTGAAATATTAGTTTCATTGGAAAGTCATTTACCTAACAATATCATTCGCGAACTCCTTTGCTGATGTTTGGTTGGACATAAACTTGGTCGAATGTTATACTTGCAATAGGGTGGGGGTGCGGGGTGGTGATTGGTGATAACTTTATGTTTAGTAGAGAGTGGAAACATATGTTTACATGGTGATATGGAGCAGGATTGGAATGAAAGATGGTCGGTGCAGACGCGAGTTGTTTTTTAAAAATTTGATGTAAAATGGTTTTGTTTCAATAGTTTAGCAATCAAACACCAGAAAATGATATCACCTAGAAAGTTTTTTCCTGGAAAACATTTACCCTCATGCTAAATAGTGTCTAAAAGGAAGATGATCGACCAGGTTGTTGATTTTAGTCTCGTTTCTTTATTTAAAACAAAAAAGAGAGAGATAGCTTATCTGCACGAGTATTCTGTGCCTTTTATGCTGTCTAATTGATTAAGCTGATATCCATAAATATAATGATGAGTCATTTTGTTGTTTGATGCTGAGTGCGAAAGCCTCCTTCATAAATTAGGTGGAACTTTTGTCTTTCTAGCTATTAGATAGTTTAGTTCGCAGTTAATATCACCATGAAGAAATTAAACAATTGATCTTTTTGAAAAGAGAATTCAACATAGGTCAATTCATAGAAGGGAACTAGTACACATCTATTCTTACTATTAATAATACAAAGGGTTTGTGAGCAGTTCTTCCTTTATGTAACGCATAAACAATGACCAGCGTATCGCTATATTTCAGAGAGATCCTAGTTTTCAGGGAAGGAGTTGTTTTCCTTCTTCAGAAACACAATACACTAAGCAAATGGTTTACTATAGGTTGGTTAGTAGCTGCACTATGTCTCTGCCTGGTTCTTTTGTTC
>AWOL01S0044161.1:0-21958 GCA_000715115.1 Nicotiana otophora | reverse complement strand
GGTGGGGGTGGTGGGGGGGTGTTCCTGTAACAGATGTTGATAACTGATTATTTGACCCCCAAATGCTCATACTCTTAGTCACTTTTCAGTCTCAAGTAAATGATTCTTGGAATGTGTGCTAGATGCTATGTGCAGAATATAGCTTCTTCATTTTGTCCGTAATATTCATCAGATCTCCATGCTTGCGTATTTGAGAGAAAAATATTACACCAAAGCTTTAAATCGCCTTTGCCTCACATCAAAGCCTTCAGGTGGGAGAGAGATTCGAACATACATCACATGCAAAATGTCATGTCCATCATGTTCTATAGTAACTAGTGAGAGACGTTAGCATGCACAAAGTCACCTCATTGTTTGTAATTTGCTCTGCTTTAAATATGGGTGTAATTCGTTTTCCCATCACGAATTTTGGGTTATGATTTAAAAAGAGTCTAGACAGGAGAATGAATATGGTAGTATTTACTTTGCTTTAAGTTGACTTTAAGTGCCTTTACTTGCATAAGACTTGTAAAAACAATGACAAGATATATTGGAAAAAGTACTTTTAACTTGCATAAGATTCTGCTACTGTTGAATAAATCCAAGTAAATTCCAAATGCTTGCAGTTCTACACGGTTGTATGTCGGGTTGCCACCATTTTAAAGACAAGATACACAATGCCTGGATTCTGGAATGCTGGGCTTCGGTTATTCCTTGAGGCTGAGCACCTGGTGTCAGAGTCTTCTGAAAAGAAGCATTTGCAAAGTTGCATTAGTCAGGCACGAGAGCAGTTAGCTGAAGTACAGAATGAATCTCAGAATACAACAGCCACAGAAAATGGCTCAAATAGAAGTACTGGTAAGACACCTTTATGAAAATTTTGAGTATATCAGCCATGTGCTCTGTTGCTACAAATATACCGACAAAAATGTTGCATGTATCTGATACTTATCCTGTTATTTTGATTCAGGATACCTTTTTGAGGGGCATCTAACTGTTGACCCTGAGCCTGAGCAGCCTGGTTGGCTTGTGCAGTCTAATCTTCTCACTGCTGCTGCAACACTGTTTGCTGGTGAATCCTCTGAAGGTCATTTATCCAGTGCTGACGCTTCAGAAGGTGCTCGCAACGTACTTGAGGAGCTGGTTGCTAGACTAGATAATATAATCCCAGAGGTATCTCTAGTTTTACTCTAGTCTCGCATACAACTGCAGCCTGTAATTTTCACTCTGTGAACAGCAATATGTCAAGTGTGTCTTTTGTTTCGGAGTTTCCTAAACCAGTTACTGCGTTCTCACATGCCCTCAACTCTGAAAAAATGAGTTAAAGAATGAAGTTGGTGCACTTTTGTTTTATTTCTCATTTGCTAACCACTTGTTTACTATGTAGTATGTACATAAGTATCTGAGAAAAAAGGTTCTTGAAAGGACAATTTTTGTTAACACTAGTCCTAGCTTTACCTCGGATGCGTGCTTCTTGATTTAAATTTTAAGAAAGAAAAACTTGTTAAAGGGGGACTTATATGGATTCTTCCTAGGCCAATACAAGTTGGCTTGAAATAATGACAATTCTAATTTGTTCTATTTAAGATACTGGACGATGGTCCTGCTGCCCCGAGAGCACCACCTGCTAGTAAAAAAGTTGTGGCAAACCTCCCAGTTACTACTGTCACAGATGAATTCTTGACGAAGATGGGTGCAGATGCGGAATGTGCAATTTGCAGGGAAGTGTTAGTTGTAGATGACAAGATGCAAGAGTTGCCCTGCAAGCATATGTTTCACCCCCCTTGCCTGAAGCCATGGCTGGTATAGAAGTGAAACTTTGCTTCGTTTTATTCTTTCCAATTGCAATTTTCTAATTCTTCCAAAACTCTCATGGTTCGTTTAACAGGATGAGCACAACTCTTGTCCAATTTGTCGGCATGAGTTGCTCACAGATGATCATCACTATGAAAGCTGGAAGGAGCGGGAAAAGGAAGCAGAGGAAGAAAGAAAAGGAGCTGCTAATGCAGTTCGTGAGGGTGAATACATGTATGTATAATGCACAATACTCAAATGCAAGCGAACAGCAAGCACATGGATCGTATATGGATGATTTTTCAGGAAGATGAAGGACTACGATAATGAATTCTCTAAAGTCTTGAGAACGAGTAAAATATAATGTAACTAACTTTGAGCTAACCACTGTACCAAGTTGCTGGAAAACATCTTATTAGAATACTGAAACTCTTTGTGCCATTCTTTGAAATATTTTTTGTTCGTACATATTTTCAGTCAAAAGTCCTCATGGTAATTTGATTCTCTATCATAGCTATCTAGACTTAGTCCACTCTTAAGTGTGATCAAACCATGCTTATCTGGGTGATTCCGAACAATTTAAGCATAATTTGTTGTGATGCAAGACCCAAAAACATTTCACTGATGATCAGCTGATGCGGTTTCAGGGATTAAATGTCTGAGTCAGCTAATTGGTCATCAGTGCTAGCTTTCGACTCAACTGAACTACTCTTCTGCTTGCCTAGTTTGTAGTTCGTCTGAACTGTCACTCGACTCATTTGAACTAGCCTTTTGCTCAACCAGTCCTTCGTTTGGCTTAACTGGCCCCTTCGCTCGGTTGAACTAATCTTTCACTCTGCTAGTGCTTGGTTCGCCTGAATTGGCCCTTGGCTTGACTGAACTCGTCTTCTGTTCAGCTGATCTTTGGCTTAGCTAAAACTAGCACTCAGGCCACCCCTTTTTTGTTAGCTGACCATACGGATTTCATATTTCAGGAACGTTCTTTCAGCGTTTTGTGGAGTAGTAAGTTGTTGGCCGATTCTTAGAATGTAACCACCACTTTGAGATTTGGTTAAAGGTGCTTTCTTTCCACTATGGTAAAAGGGCACTGAGAGGATCTATTAGTAGTACTGAGAGCACCGGAAAGGATACACCTTTAGTGTGCCAATTACGGTAAATGCTGGGTAGCCAAAAGCAGATAACTGCTGAAAACATCTAAGTGCAAGTTACACATTTGGCCGGTCAGTCAAAAATAATTACTTTCGCTAGCCAAATACGAAATATATGTATATTGTACATTAATATACAAAAAATATCAATTTTGTCGGCTATTACTTTTTAGAGTGGCTATATTGTATAGTTTTTCCAAAGGGATTTTTTCCTTCCTATACAATAATTGAAACTTATTTATCAAAATTGTCCTAATTTTGTATAGTACCCGCCCTAAACAAGGATTACTTACAAATTATATTCAATCCATTATTAGTACCTTAAATTAGGGGATTTAGTTATATCTTTTTCCTATTTTCTCTCCGCTCCTCTTTCAATAAGGACACAACTCTTTTTGGGTTGAGATTAGCTCCATTACTTAATGCTCCAGTAGGTTTCAAGGTTTCAATACACAACTGGATTGATGCCACGTATTCCTATGAAAATTGAATTGTGTGATTATATTTCTTCTCATCCCCTATTTATGACTGGTTTCTTTTTCCAAAAATAAATAAATATAGAACCCTGCTTATCTAACAAACTGACTGTTCTTCAATTTCTATCTCTAGCTTTTACTAGGTATTCGTTTTGCTTTCTGCAAAGAGCATTTAGTTGAAATAAATCCATTACTTTGCTTCACCGCATGGGAAGGGTCGTTGCAACTCCTCTTTCGACTGTATCTTTATTTTTCTGTGAGAATAACTATGTCATTGATGCAAGGATCATAGATGGATTATTTAATTTATTACTCCATGACTCACGTGAAGAAAAGAAAGGACAACATTTGGATGAGTGCAATAAAGGGTTTATTTTGGTGGGAAAAAAGGATTATTTTTTAGATTGTAAAACACAATAGTCGACAAGATAATACTTATTAATTAATTAATTAATTAATTAATTTTCTTATTTATTCTATCATTTTATTTACCCTATGCATACCAGAGAGACGTCTCTGCAAAGAGCATTTACTTTGTTTCTGATTCCATCACAACATGGAGAGGTTGTCAATTTTGAACATTAACATACAAATTAAAAATAAATTTCATACAAATTTAATGCAAATTAGAATATCTCTAACAACATACATACTAAAAATAATTTTCATACGACTAAGTATATAGTATACAACTTATCTACAACTTTCAAACATCATTTCTACCCAGTTAAATACAATTACTCCCTCTGTTTCAATTTATGTGAACCTGTTTGACTGGGCACAAAGTTTAAGCAAAAATAAAGATTTTTTGAGTTTGTGGTCCTAAAAAAGTCAAAAAGGGGTTCAGAGTATTTGTGTGGTTATAAAAACTTCTCATTAAGGGTAGAGTTGGAAGTCTAAGCTAAATTGTTTCTAAATTTAGAAAGGGGTCATTCTTTTTGGAACGAACCAAAAAGAAAATAGGTTCACATAAATTGGAACGGAGGGAGTACACCATTATACAACTTAAATATAATTTTCATACAAATTTTATACAATATGTCTTTTGTATGTATTTTGTATATGATTTGTATATATTTTGTAAGTGGTGTGTTCTTCTTCCTCTCTGAAATTCTAATCAAAATTTTCTCTCTTAATGCAATTTTGATACATATCAACAAATTTATGCAAAAAGATTATCACGACCCAAAATCTACTATATGTCGTGATGGCGCCTAACGCCACCGTCAGGCAAGCCAACGGCGATTTACCAATTTAATTACTCATTTTAATATTTTAAAATCATAATTTTCCTTAATTGAACAGAAAAAATAGAATTTTACAGAGTAAATAAAAATATTTACACGAACCACAATAATGAATAACCTGAAGAGACCCCCAAAATCTGATGTCACAAGTGCATAAGCATAAACTAAGAAATATAATAAAATACAATATCTGTCTAGAATACAAATTAGACAGGGGATATAAATAACTCTGATAGAGACTCTACAGGCTGCGGATCATGACATGAAATGCATCTCACAGTAAAGTACCTACAATAGCCGCGCCTCTGCGCCCAAAAGACCACCAGACATATATATACCTGCACAAAAAGTGCAACAAGTGTAGCATGAGTACGTAAATCAATGTGTACCGAATAAGTATTTAGCCTAATCCCGGAGGAGTAGTGACGAAGGGTCGACATCAACACTTATTAGTAGTCCAATAAGGCAGGTACAGTAGAAGTAAATAGGTGTGAGTCAGAGTAAATAGGCGAAATAACAAGTATAATACATGGTACAATCCTCCTCTCAGTAATAACTCAAACTATCAGCTAGTAGCTACCTCCAAAATCAGAGTATATGTACAATAGACCTTATCAGATAGGTCGTCACAGTTCAATTAGTAAAAGCTCACAGATATGCTGGCTTCTTGCCAATTATTACGCACGATTTCATAAGAGTATTTTATAGAAATGCCGAGGTATACGACCAGATCCATCATAATATTTCCGAACCATAGATACATCTATTTCATTGTCGAAGCGAACGGCCCGCTCCCATGAGAGTGTGGTACATAATCCTGCCGAGACATACGACCCGATCCATCATAGTGTGTGTACTGCCGAGGGTCGAACGGCACGAACCATAGATGTATCTATCCTGCCGAGGCGAACAGACTGATTCCATTAGAATATGAAGATTTGACGGGTCCTTGACCCCACTCACGAGTAGACGTGTGAGTTATGTATATTAAGGGAAACCTTTCGGTGAAACACAATATGCGAAAGAATTTCGTAAGAGGAGTACAATCATTTCGCGGATAATCATGAAGCCCGTCGAATCTCTACCATATCGAGTCTATCACTTTAAACAAGTCTAGTCTCAAGTCGCATCGTAAAATAAAAAAATTTAATAGGCAGGAAACAACTCAAAATAGTACAACTATAGCATGGTGTGAACCTAAGTCTACCCGGACAAAACATGAATCTGGATACGCACGGACTCTCGTCACCTTGTGCGTACGTAGCCCCTGCAAAAAGTAACACATAATAAATACATCACCTAAGGGTAGTTTTCCCCTCACAGAGATAGACAGGAGACTTACCCCGCTCCGAAGTTTCATAACCGGCTCCAAAGCCTCCCTAACACCTCAAACCAAAGCCTGTCGATCCAAAACTATTCAAACAATGTGCAACCCAATCAAACTATATTCTAATACCCATAATTAATCAATTTAAACAATTTTTAACTCTGCTCGAAAAGTCGATAAAGCTAACCCTCAGGCCCAAGTGCCCAGATTCCGAAAATTTCTGAAGATAAATATTTTCCATAATATTACGAACTCAAATATACAATTTATTCCTAATTCCATGTCCAATTTCGTGGTCAAAATCTAAAAATATTATTTCTAGGGTTTCTTCCATAAATCCCACAATTTCCATAAATATTCATGTTTAAATCCTTGTAGAATCCATGTATTTAACTTACAATAGGTGAGAATAACTTACTTTGCCATAGATGATGAAAATCTCTCCGTGAAGCTCTCCAAAAGTTGCCCAAACCAAGAGAGAAAATGAGTGAAATGAGCTAAACCCCAATATTTAAACAATCTACCCAGTCGACCTTCCGCACCTGCAGAAAAATCCATCGCAGGTGCGGTCCCCTCCAAGCCATGCAAATCCGCTTCTGCGGACCAATTTCCACTCCTGCGAGGCCGCATCTGCGGTCACCCACACGCTCATGTGGTCCCACATGTGCGGAGAGCTTCCGCTTCTGTGACCCCAGCTGCTCATCTCGTTTTCCACTTCTACGGAGCACCAGCCCGCAGATGCGGAAATTCACTCACATCTGCGGCCATCCCAACTTAATCCCAACGTCGCTTCAGCGGCCATAGTGCTGTTTGTGCGGCTCCGCACCTGCGCCGAAAACTTCGCAGGTGCGGTTACACCAGATGCCAGTTTCTTCAGCCTTCCTCCCAAGTCCAAACTCGATCCGTTTTCAATCCGATATGCACCCGAGGCCCCGTCCAAACATACCGACACATCCCAAAACACGACACAGACTTAGTCGAGGCCTCAAACCTTGCCAAACAACATCGAAACTACGAATCGACGATCGAAATCCTTCTTTAAACTTTCAAACTTTGAAACTTCGATGAACGTGTCTGAGTCCTATCAAAACATTCCGGAATGACACCAAACTTTGTGTACAAGTCATAAGTCACAATACAAACCCATTCCAAGGTCCGAAATTCCAAACGGATATTGATAACAGTAAAATCCACTTCTAGCCAAACTTAAGAACTTCTTAACTTTTAAAATACCTACCTTCCACAATAAGCACTGAAATACTTCTGGAAGATCCAATACTCAACCCAAATATACGCTCAAGTCCGAAATCATCATACGAACCTATTGGAACCTTTAAAACCAATTTCGAGGTCGTTTACTCAAAAGTCATACCTTAGTCAATTCTTCCAACTTAAAGCTTCCGAAATTATAATTTTCTTTCTAAATCAATCCCGAATTTTCCAAAATTCCATTTCGACCACACGCACCAGTCATAAAACCTGAAGTGAAGCTACTCGAGGCATCAAACCGCTGAGCGAGGTGCTAGAGCTCGAAACGACCGGTCGGGTCGTTACAAAGATAATATTTATAACTTAAATACAAATTTTATACAACGATTCATACATTATATAAGTATTTTTCAACTTTCATACAACATGCAAATAAACAAAATATATAATTATAACTTAAATACAATTTACATACAACTTTAATACAATTTTATAAGTATATTGCATGTTATGTGTTCTTCTTCTACGAGTTTCAATCTGCAATTCAGTCAAAATCAAGTATAATCTTCACCAAACACCCTCACAATTGAGATATAAACTCCAAAAAAGATTTTCAATTGTTTGCAACAACAATTAATCTAAACAAACAATAGTTTTTGAAAACCCAAATTCGAATTCAAAGCTTTGAAGCTTTTTAATGGTTGTCAATGATAGAGAATCAAACACTTTCACAATTTATTGATTGATAATTTCAATTCGAACATCAATTGTGCAACATGAAAGGAAATTGCTAGAAAAGAGAGAGAGGATAAAAAACATAGAAAAACGAAGGAAGAAAACCTGGAAAAGAGAAGAAACAAATATAGATAAATAAATTATTGTCTTGTTCTTGCTAGTGGAATGTAAATTAAGGTAGTGCTTAAAGAAAGAGGGAATATTTTTGGGGTGTGATCTTGTTTGTGAAACTGAAGTGGTGTTGAAGAAAATGCGCTTAACGCTTATCATGTGATGTGTTAAAGTGCTTAGGAGGGTTAGCCACTACTTCTAAATATATCCGACCCATTCCTTAGCCCACATTATAACCATGAAAAGTCCTAATTGATTTTAGATCGAGTGAGCCTACATTAGTAGAAGTTTACATTATGGGCAACCCTATGGTACCAATTGCGTGCATGTGACTTCTTTGTGAGAGTGAGCGATTTCTTTAATATACGTGAGGTCCTTAAATTATATTTGATCATGAGATTTGAATGTGTGGATTCAACTCACTCTCCTTGATTTTGTTGTGAGGGCACATAGTTTCACGAGGGATAGGTTATGTTATTAGATTTCTCTATGATGTTGGGTATTCAAGTCATGAGTGCATTGTGACATTAAGTCGGGTTTTGGGGCTAGGATTGTTAAGAGCATGTTGCTTTTGTTTTGAATATTTTTTAAATATGGCATTAGTTAAAATAAAGTATGTGTTGAACGCATATGCTAAAGCTTAATTGTTTCTATCAACCATGGTCATAGGTGTAGCGTGCTTTGAATGGTAGAAGCTTAATTTCATTTTGTCTTCTATAGTTATACTTTATTCGAGGACGAACAAAGGTTTAAGTATGGGGTGATGAAGTTGGGCATATTTCGATATGTATTAATGCTACTTTATTTATATTTTAACCGCCTTTTGGTACTATTTAATGTTAAAAATGCCAATATGTGTTAATTATTAGTTTTATGACTAAGTAAGTTGTGTGTGATGCTTTAGGATGTTTGGAGTGCAAAAATATGAATAAAAGATGCTTCAGCTATAGGAGAAGAGGGTGGATGCGTCGCATCCAGCCTTGGTAAAAAGGCTATTTGGAGCACCCTTAGCAGTGAAGTCTGGGGGCAGCAAGGTTAAGGGAATAGAGGGTGGACGCGAAGCATCCGCCCCAACATCCGATGCTGAGAAGTTCAAGTTGAGATGGACGCGAAGCATCCAATATATAAGCCAAAAATACCTCTTTTAGGGCATAGAACACACTTTTTGAAGGGTTTTCGACCTAGGGATAGCAAGGAGCCGCCGTAGAGGCCGGATTTCATCTTCTTCCCCCAAACTTAGTAATTTTTACGTTTCTTTATGTGATTTATTTTTTGGCTACCATGTCTATGTGGAGCTAAAATTCTCGTTCTAGGGTTGTGGTACTTTCATGACTATTGTTATTCGAATATTGATTTTGGTTTCTTGATTTATCATATTAGTTTATTTATTCAATCCTACGCTTAATTATTTTATTGCTTGATCACCAATTAAATACTATCTACGAATCTAGAATTGAACTCGAAAGTGGGAATTCTAAATTGCATATAGGATTAAATAGAGCAAGTTCTTGAACCTGGCATCGGGGAACAAATTCGCGGTTAGGATAGACAAATACCTGATTGCCTTGCTTGGTTGATTTATAGGAATTACAGATGTGTTTTTGTTAGTTCTAATTCCATAGACATATAGGCGTTAGGTTAGCTTGAATAGGCGAGTAAGAACTCGATAGATTCTTATGAGCGATATTAACCTTGTCAATAATAAACTAGATAAATTAGTTAGTGAACTCAATTGAAAAATACAATAGGAATGTTAGATAGCTCATAACCCTAGATCGTTTTCATTACATTGATAACATACAAATTTGTGCTTCCTTTGTTCTGACTTTATTATTTATTTTCTTTTTAGTTTAATTACTTTAACATCACTATTTTTGAATTTAATCTTTGTTTATATAATTATGATAGTGTGATCTAATTAATAGTTGATAACAAGTTCTCGTGGGTTCGGCACTCTATCTTATAACTTTATTACTTGACGATCGTGTATACTTATGTGTGTGTTTGACCGCAACATTAAGTTAAAATTTGATTAGGAAAAATAATAAAATTTTATATGTAATATAGCAAGGTAAAAGTCTCTATTTCCAACATCACATCATAAGCCCATAGCACGATGAATGCTCTTTTGTTAAGACTTCCCTAGAGCCTTCGGTAATGCAGTCAAGATAATGACGGTTAGTGTTCTAATGACCAACAAAAGGGCTTATTCATAATTTATAAATAACTGGATTTTTTTCTTTTGACTCAATTTTAGAAAACCTAAAAGAATAAATAAGTTTTTTTTAAGGTTTCTCATCTTCTAACATGAACTTTTTTTGGTGCTAATTAGTAGGTTACAAATTTCTATGTAACCGATACAGAATTTGTTTTTGTGGAGTATGACTTTTATTATTTATTTTCTTTATTATAGTTGCCACATCGACACTAGGTGCAAATAACCAATCAGACTGGCCAAGTGGATAAATCAGAAATACAGAAACTAAAATAGCAATTGGGTCTGAAATAAATCGAACCGAACAAAATTCTTATTGGTTTACAGTGTCGGGTTATCGATTTAACTTTTCGAAAATGATTTTGTATTTTATGCTATTGGCTTATCGATTTGGTTGACGGTTCTTTGAATTTACTTAACGGTTTAACTGATAATCCCGTAAGGTTTGCTAAATTGATCTGTTTACCCTTGAGAAAGGCTAGTATTTTTAGTTGTACTAGCGGTGGGTATCAGTCGATTTAGTTCGATTGTGAATATTATCAGTTCAGCATATCGGTTATTGATTTAAAAATTTGCTAAATTGAACCGATTAGATATCAGTTATCAGGTATCGATTAGTCGGTTATCAATCGTTTTTAGTTTGGTTGTTGGTTTATCCGATAAAAATTGAAAATATTCAAAAATCTCATCTTTCTATTATAAAAATGGTGATCATACTGTTAAGAGAAAGGAACTGAATTTTTGTTCTTAAGAAAAGAGGGATTAAGTTTTAAATTAAGAAAAGAAAACTTTCTTTGCACGTGAAAATTCCAACTAATTATCTCAATTCTCAAAGTCAACAAAAGAAATTAGTTAATAGGAGTAATTAATAAGACATCCACCAATCTAATCTTGCTAACCATCTCAGTACGTGTAGACCTAATTCACATGAAAATAGGCAAACCCTAATCTTGTGAATGCTAAAGATTCAGTGTTTAAAATTTAAAAATAAAAATCTTAAGCAAAGCATGAAGACGAGAAATTCAGAAAAGTTTAAAACTTACCCTAAGGAGTAAGGTATGAAGATGAAGAGTAATGATAAAAATTGATAAGAGAGAATGAAGCGCTAAAGTGGTTTTATATACTTACAGGTAAAATTATAATTTTAATAAAACTTATTGGGTAACCATTAATAAATTGGACAAATTGAGACCCAAACCAATAATACAATCAAATAACATTAAACTGTTAACGAATTACTAATTCAATGACCTGATACCGATAATCCAATAGTATTTTTTCAGTGCAAACTATCGGTTTTTACCCGATATATGCTCTAGTATTATGCATAGTGGAAATGACTCTTGTCAATATATTAGCTTAGCCTATCCTTTGAATATTGTGCTTTGCGGTCGAGAAACTTCACCATGACTTGGGTCCTTGAGCGTTTTAAGAATTCTAGCTGTATTCATGTTAATTTTTCGGTACAAGACTTGCTGGAGATTTTGTTGTAAGATTTTTGATATAAGATAAGTTCAAGTTGTACTGATTAAAAAAAATGTGTCACTGAAGTAAAAGATTTTGGCAGTAGCTTTTCTATTCTCCAGATTTTGATGATGTGTTGACTCATCCTCCAAGTTCCAGCCCAAGTCGGTTAAACGGATAATTAAATCATTAACGATTGATAACTGATATATTTGTTATCGGTTTAACATGTTTACAAACCGCTAGCAGATAAACTGAAACGAACTGACCGATAAGCGGCCCTAGGGTCAAGTCTAACGTGAGCTTCGAATCTATGTATCTGGTCCAATTTGGTTTCATGGATTGGATTCAAGTTTCACCCTTGATAGCGTAATAGGCTTGTTAAGCATTGAATTTTTACCTTCATATATACTATACGAAACTTTATTACCCTCCCTATTCAAGTTTCAATTTAATTATACGGGCATATATAATTTACCAATTATATATATTTTAGGAATTAAATGAGATATTTCCTCACCCCACGTTTCTCCTTTAATCACGCTATTCAATATCTAACATACATATACCACTCCCCCACGTTTTTCTGCCCACACCCCCCGCGGTTCTGATCCTCTCTCCCTCCATTAACGCTTTCTTCTATTTTTGTTCAAAAAACTTTTATAATTTCTCTCTCAAATTTTCTGATTTTTCTCTCAAAATCTCTACGAAATCCTTAGTGCTTCAAATTTTTCTTCCACTACGATGAAGAAGAAAAGAACTCCGAGGAAAAATCCAAAAAAAACTACTGATGGTGATGTTCCTATTTTTGATTTGGGTGCTTTCTCACGGGATTCACCCAAAAAAAGTGGTGAAATCCACACATGCAACACCAGAGAGAAAGTCCAAACTTTCCCTTCGTGAAGCTAGAGCAGAGGCTCAAACAAAACTCAAACATGACAGGGATGCTGCTGAAGCTTCGACATCTACTAAATCAGTAAAACGGAAGGGCAAAGAAATTACTCGTGATGATGATTTCATCGAAGAAGAAGTTATTCTAAAACCTGCAAAAAATAAAATAAAAAAATCCTACTCACAAATCTTCAAAAAAGAAGAAGGTTCAAAAATCTCCTAAAAACATTACCAACAGTCATTAGAGAAGGTAAAATTGTAGTACTTATGATTTTTGTTTTTTATTTTTATTTAAAAAGTTGTTTTCATTCTCATCCTGATACCTATTTTTTTTTGTTTTGTAATTGTAGAAATTTTATCTACATTATGTATATTTCTTGTCGTTTATCAATTTTTCTACATATTTCTGAAAATTATAGATTTGTTGTATATTATTTGAAATAATTTTGTCAGGGTATGTTTTACATGATTTAGTTGGTTTTATTGGTTAATATTTGCTCTATTTGTAGTAGTTAATTTCATTTTCTTTTTTTCCTCCAATTTTTTTAAATGTAGGTTACTTTCTAGTTTCTTGCTCTAAACATGAAATTATCAGTTCATTTGTAGCTTCACTATAGTTCAGTTGTTGTTTTTGTTTATTAATTTTATAATTTATTTGTCTGCAATGTATTACTGTTTTCTGGTTGTAGATAAAGTGTAGCAGAATTGTTATTATTTCGTTTTTTTGTCTTTAAATATGTTTTATTGACTCTTTTTTTTATTTGGTGCAAAATCAGACATTTTTTGCACAACATGATGTTGATTATGGCATCACTAGGTTTCAAACATTATCCGACCCTGCTGTTCCTGCCCAAATCAAGGTATTGTTGTTTGAAAATGGGCTAAAATTGTTTAAGACATGCTTTGGGCATCCGGGTCTGATTTCTTCACAGTATAGATGAAGGGTGAGAGCTTGAACTTTGGGTTGAGGGAGTTTGCTCTTATTATTGGCCTCAAATATTTTACAGAAGTAACCGACTTTGGTTACACAACTAAGTATGATAGTAAAATAATGAGGAGTTATTTTTCGAACAAAGAAAAAGTTGAGAAGTCGTACCTGAAACAAATTGTAACCAACCGTAGTTGGGTGAATGATGAGGATGCAGTCAAGCTATGTATTGTTTATCTGATAGAGTTCTTCCTCTATCCTTCTAAGAAAGATAATGATTTGATAAACCACTTTAGATTTTATTTGGTTAACTCAGGGCAGTATGCGAATTTCGCATGGGGTATAAAAGCTTATACACAACTGCTTTATTCCGTTGGGCATAAGTTGAACCCTTCTATGTATTTTTATCTCCTTCGAGATTTTTCACTCGCTATGCAAATCTGATTGTATGAGTGTTGTTCTACAACCAACACAAATATAGTTACAAGGATTGGTAATTCGATCCCCATATCCTTAACTGGACAGTAACAAAGGAAAAGATATGGATTTCCGCATTGGAAGAGAGGATGATCAAACCATCACGGATCAATGTAATTGTTTTTCACTTTTGTGCAAGGTATGTCAAAGTATTGGCATACTTAACACAACAATTCTACATGTTTATGTTAGAGACAATATAACTATAATTTATATACAAATTATATACATGATGACTAACTTCCCTATTTTCTTTTTCTAAATCAGTTCACCAACATGATTAAAGCCCCAGAAGAGCTTTCTAGAATGACTTTGCCAGACAAAGCTAAATATACATTTGACGAAGCTGAAATACATGCCAAGCATCCGACAAATGCACCATCTTCATCTGCAATAAGCAGTCAATGGGAATAGATGACAAGAAAGCTATTCTGAAACAACTAAAAAAATTAAGAAAAGATGTTGATAAGATAAAAACTTATGATATTCCTAGCTAATTTCTGTAATTTATGTTATGCCAAATATTGCTTTAACTCTTTTTATTTTTATCCCTTAGGTCGGTTCAGACCTTGTATTGTTCAAGAAAGAGGTATACCTAATACTTAATTTTTAGGTTATTATATATATATGTAAGCCTCTTATCGTTAGATAAATTTTAAGTCTTTTTTGATTCTCTAGATTTTTGAAGAACTAGGTAGTATTCGAGAGCTATTCAATGATTCAGTCAAGACTGTGGGCAATAAAAAGTCAACAGGATACTAACATCGATGCTAACGTTTTATTCAAAATATAGTCATTTTGAAAAATACTTTTACGTTGTTTATGTTTATATTAGCATTCATAAAGTATATAGCCTCAGAAATTTTTGCTTGCAGTTTAGTGGCAGTTTTGGAAATAATGATAAGCATTACAAAACAAAAAATACACAACATTATCATGACAGTATTGCTAAGCAAGTGTTGGGCAGCAACACTAAAACAAATATTTGATCAATTTTAACACAATTCGATAACATGTCTTACTTATATTAAACATATTACTAAATTATCAACAAATAATATACATTATACTTACAATATTGTTTTAGATACAAGACACATGTCTGACATTCAAAAAGAGGAGAATGTTCCTATATCATGTCCGGTAGGTGTTGACTTATCTTTCTAATTTCAAGAGGCATTCAAGAAAGAAACTGCTGGTATGATTTAGTACGTTTTTTCTACATAATTCACAATACATATTACATTTGAAGAAGATCCAAAATGCCCTCGAACTATCGAAAATAGCTCAATTATATCCTTCGTTTGCTTTTGGTACCAAAAATATCCTTGCCGTTATTTTTTGGGACCATAAATGCCTCAGAACTAATAGATGGCCACATGAGCCTTTGCGACATGTTTAATAATATAATAAACTGATATGGCAATCCAATATGGCAAAACACCCTTCTATATATAGATGGTCTCTCTCATCAGAACCCTATTTTCACATTTTCAAGAATTTCCTACCAAATACAACAACAACAACAACAACAACCCAGTATAATCCCACTAGTGGGGTCTGGGGAGGGTAGTGTGTACGCAGACCTTACCCCTACCTTGGGGTAGAGAGGCTGTTTCCAAATGACCCTCGGCATCCTTCCCTCCAAGAACTCCCCACCTTGCTCTTGGGGTGACTCGAACTCACAACCTCTTGGTTGGAAGTGGAGGGTGCTTACCATCAGAGCAACCCACCTTGTCAAATCTCTCTTTCTAATGATTTTTTTGACTCAATGTCAGATTGTTCTATGAATTCACATGAAATTCAGTATGTAAAAATATCGTTATGGACTAATTATTTTATTTTTGACTGCTTGGACAGATGCTAATGCAGGGTAGAGGTTTTACCAAAAGTAAATCTTAAATTTATTTTCTTTTTTGGTGGGTTTAATGAATTCACTTTCTTTTGCTACGTTTAGGTTCAGATTTGCTGAGTTTCTTTGTAAGCCTTCTTAATTATTAGTAATTATATAGTCAAAAATAAATGATTATTATTTATTGATTAATCTTATATTTTGTAGGTTTTACCGAAAATAGCCGCAAAAATAAACTAAAAGACTAGTAATAATGGAGCAAAAAGTGGACGAAACTAGCAGTAAAATCATATCAAAATAATACAGCAGAACTTGCCAAGAAATGATCAAAATAGAAGCAAAATTAGCCCAAAATCTGTAGCAAAACTGGACTAATTAAGAGCCAAGACAGCAGCAAAATTGAACCAAAATTCCAACAAAACTGCATCAAGAGTAGACTAATTTCAACAGCAAAACTGGACCAAAAAAGGCTGAAAGCTGCATCAAGACTAGACTAATTTCAGCAGCAAAATAGGACTATAATATGCAGCAAAACAATATCAAGATTAGATTAATTTTAGTAGCAAAATTGACCAAAAAATAGACCAAAACAGCTGTAAAACCAATCCAAAAATACTGCAGTAAAACTAGACCAAAACAGGACCAAAAGAGCAACAAAACTCGACAAAAAGAGCAGCAAAATCGATTTGAAAATTAATTTCTGGCACCAAAGTTAAAGTCCTACAACTACCCAACAACTACTAGTCTTAGATTTGAGAGTTTCCATTTGCTTTCTTAGACTTCAACTTCCCCACCTTCTTCTGCCTTGCCACTTCCAACTGATTACCAGTGACCGCTTCTTTACCTTTCCAACTGAGCCTAGGGGGTGAGTATGGAGGATCTGGGGTAAATAATCTTCAATTTATCTTGTTATTCCTCTGAAAACCCTCCTCTGAAATCGCCTCTCTAAGACACCTTTAGAAGGGTAGTGAGAAATGAGGGGTAAAATCGTTTTGGCACTTTAATTAGACGATCAGGTCGCGTGATACCATTTAAGTTAATGGGTAAATTATATGGGTTAGTGAGTTGTCACGTATTTTATTACACGTAGGATATACATGTGGCCATCTGTTAGTTCTGAGGCATTTAAGTCCCAAAAAGTGACGACAAGGATATTTGGTATCAAAAGCAAACGAAGGGTATAATTGAGCTATTTTCAATAGTTTGAGAGCATTTTTAGACCTTTTCGTATTACATTTTTATCTACAGGACAACATTTCAATAAATTAACTACAATTTAATAACAATTTATCTACATTTTCTTTTTGTTTATTACAAACGATCTACAATTCTCTTTCATTGTACACATTTGTTGTCACAAAAAAGGAAACTATGCATGTGCACTCTCCAAATCAGGATGCAAATATTGTCATACAAGGAGATTATTTCAATGAGGAGAAGGAGCTTATGCATTTACAATCTCCAATTCAAGAAGCAAATATTTCACAACATGGAGAGGATTACAACAAAGATTTTTGTGATATTAATTATTACAATATAATTGTAGATAAAAACAACAGGTTTCATATAATTTACAGTTTTCCTAACATTTCTGATGCAAGCAACATACAATGTTATTCTTTTATTTTTAACATTGTAGGTGAACCAGTCGACTTCATCAATGTAACTGACTCAGACAATGATTCCAAGCCTGAAAAAAGGGCAATAATACTTGATGATTTTGAGCTACTCGAGAACTTCTCACAGATAGTTAAGTTCGGCGAGGTTAATGAAGATGAAACAATCTCTATGCAGTAAGGAAGAACAAGGGTTCCTGGAAAGCATGTCAGATCCCCCTTTCTCCCTTATTTCAGCTATGGTGGAAGCACTTTTGTTGGACCTCCTCCAATTTTCAACATCAAGTACCCATTTACTAGGGTTATTGGCGACTATGTTGATCCTGATTTGTTGGAAGAATTCAATAAGTGGTTATATTTAGGTACCGACAAGTTTTCAAAGAGGTTAGATTCTACACTTTTTTCATATAATTGAGTGCATAGAATTTCTGTATTTCCAATTACAACTACATTTTAATTGTACTTGCTATGTCTTTAAATAGGAAGAAGGCGCCTTATACTGTAAAAGATAACCAGCTCAACTCGTGGTTTGATCTTGGAGTTGAGAAAGTTAATAAAAAGGACTGGTTTTATACTTTGGCACATCCTGGGCAAATCCTGAACAACACGGTACACTCAAAACCCCGACAAAATTTAATAATAAGCTGAAGTATTTTGTTATTTAGATATCTGTAGATTTTTTGTTAAAAATTTGTAGTTAAATTGTATGTTTTATTGAGAAATTATGTAAAAAATATTTTACAACACATTGATGTTATTTTATGCTATTTGAGGAAAAAAGGAAAGTATGGTCCTAAAAACAGAACAAGGTTTACAATCACTGACTGTATGTTCAAGACTAGAATAGAACAAATTTATGAGAGGTGCAATAATGCCCCTACCGATAGGAAGCTTGCTGTTATCAAACCCCAGGACGTCGTATCATAATACATATTGAGGTATCGATTACTTGCAAATATTGCATGGGACAAAGTTGATTTTGTAATTATGCCCATAAACATTGTTGAGAAATTTCATTGGTTGTTGGCTGTGTTTGACATTACCGATAGGATTCTATATGTTTATGATTCTATGGTCTCTTCACGTAATTACAAATTTATTGAATCTGTTGTCGCCAAGTTTGCTATTATGACCTCCCTCTACTTGTCATCCACTGGCTTCTATGACAAGCATCCAGACATCAGCTACAAGAACATAAAGGCATACATTGAAAAAGGTGTTACTGGCCCTCTTGACATTCAGTGGTTGATTGGTGAGATACCCCAACAAAAAGAGGGATCACTGTATGTGCTGCTTTTCCTTCAATTTAACCAAAAGAATTTTACATTGAATTCTAAAGATTTTTCCGTAATATTTATTGCAATGATTGCAGTGTATACGTGACGACATTTGCAGAATATGTCAGAATATTTCAAAGGAAGACCTTTCTGATATTGATCAATACCGTAGACGCTATGGAGCACTCCTTTAGAATTATGCTAGGAAAAAGCAAGAGCTTGGTGCAATTAGTGAAAGTGAGGTGACTGGGAGATTAGCAAGAAGAAAAGGTGCACCAGCTGTAAGGGAGATGTGATGACCCAAAAGGTCATCTTATATTTTAAAACTCAAATCTACGCTCTTAAGCCTTAAAAATCTTATTTGTATCCTTCTCGATTTGCGTGCACAGTCCGGACAAGTTTCCGAAAAGCTTTTATGTTAAAAATTGATGAAAATACGAATTTATGCCTTAAAAGTTGATTTTAGATGACTTCGGTCAATATTTTTGGTAAATGAGCCCGGATCTATGTTTTGATAGTCTCGGTGGGTCTGTATCGAATTATGGGACCTGAGCGTATGCCCGGAATCGAATTCGGAGGTCCCTAGCTCAAGTTATGAATTTTTGCTGAAAAGTAAAAGTCTGAAAAATTTATTATTTTTAAAAATTGATTGATGTTTGGCATTGTTAGTGCCAGGTCCGCATTTTGGTTTCGGAGCCCGGTATAGGTTCATTATGATATTTAAGACTTGTCTGTGAAATTTGGTAAGAAATGGAGTTGATTTGACGTGATTCAGACGTTCAGTTGAGAAAATAGAAATTGTAAAGTGTTTTTGAGAATTGCATTTGATTTGGCGCTAAATTCGGAGTTCTAGGTGTTATTTTGGCGATTTGATTGCGTGAACAGATCCGTATGATATTCTTAGACTTGTGTGAACCTTTGGTTTAGAGTCCCGAGGGTTCGGGTGAGTTTTGGATAGGCTACAAAGTGAATTGAACATAGAAATCATAGCTGGTGTGCTTCAGATCTGCAGACTTCGCAATTGTGAGGTCTGGCTCGCAAATATGAGCATCGCAATTGCGAAGAAGCTTCGCATTTGCGAGCAGTGGGGTTGGAAGGGGACCTTCGCATTTGCGATGGTTCAATGTTCGCAATTGCGAACAAGTGGTTCGCATTTGCGAAGGCAGTAGAGATGCGAGGAGTTCGCATTTGCGATACTTTTCTCGCATTTGCGGGCTTCGCCAGGTCGCAAATGCGACATCTGCAGCTGGTCAAATTGACTTTTGGACGGGATTTTTGATTCATTTCCCAAATCTTCAAAACCTAAAACACAAGAGGCGATTTTCCAAAGACCATTCCTTCCCCAAATCATAGGTAAGTGATTCTAAACTAGTCTCTTTCAATCTTTTACATCTTATAACAAGATTTCAACCTAAAATCTAGAATTTTTATGGTGAAATTAGGATTTTCGGGTAGAAGTTAGGAATTTCGAAATTTGGGGATTTAGACCTCGAATTGAGGTCGGATTCCAAAACCAATTGTATATCCGAACTCGCCTTGGAATAAGTGTTCGGATTCCGTAAGTTTTTTCGAGATTTGAGACGTGGGTCCTACTGCCGAATATTTTAATGAATTTCAAATTTGATCCAAAAAATTAGTAAATTCATATGGAATTAATTCCTATGATTCGTATTGAGTATATTGAATTGTTTGTGAATAGATTTGAAGCTTTCAGAGACCATTTTTGTAACGACCCGGCCGGTCGTTTTGAGAGTTATAGCCCTGTTTTCCCCATTTCTACTTCGTTTTATGTTATTCAACTATATTATGTTATATCGGGTTAGTTGGTTCGGATCCGGAAGGAACTCGGAGTGAATTGAGACACTTAGTCGCTTAAGTAGAAACTTAAGTTGGAAAAGTCAATTGGATTTTGACCTATGTGTAAACAATCTCGAATTTGAATTCTGATGGTTCCGTTAGCTCCGTTAGGTAACGTAGGAGCGCATCCAGAATGTGATTTGGAGGTCCGTGGTAGAATTAGGCTTGAATTGGCGAAATTAAAAATTTGACGATTTCAGTCGGCAGTGAAAAATTTGATATCAGGGTCGGAATGTAATTTCAGAAGTTGGAGTAGGTTCGTAGTGTCATTTATGACGTGTGTGCAAAATTTGAGGTCATTCGGACGTGGTTTGGTTGGTTTTGGCATCGGTTGCCGAATTTGGAAATTTAGAAGTTCTTAGGTTTGAATCCGACGGTAATTTGATGATTTGATATTGTTCTGAGTGATTCGAAGGTTCGACTAAGTTGGTATATTGATATATGACTTTTTGGTATTTTTGGTTGAGGTCCCGAGGGCCTCGGGGTGATTTCGGGTGGTTAACGGATTTGTTGAAGTTGGAAATTGCAGCTGGAGCTGCTGCTTCTGCTATTTCCGCACCTGCGGAAGAAAGGGTTGCAGGTGCGAGGCCGCTGGTGCGCGTGGGGAGTGCACAGGTGTGGGAGACGCTGGGCTAAGGCTGGGAACGCATGTGCGAAGAATTGGCCGCATCTGCGAGCCCGCAGGTGCGAGGCCTTGAGCGTAGATGCGGAGATGAGGAGTTTGGGCTGGTTTCGCAGATACGCACCTCGGACCGCAGATGCGAGTCCGCATGTGTGAGGAAGGTGTCCGTAGGTGCGGAATCTGGGTGATTAAGTGAGTTGCGCAGGTGTGGCTTCTTGGACCACAGGTGCAGTCGCGTGGGTGCGAGAAAATGGCCGCAGGTGCGAAAAACCTCTGCAGAAACCATAAATAAAATCCTTCGCAAATTTTGGTCATTCTTCCCAATTTCAACTCGGTTTTTGGAGCTTTTGGGAGAGGTTTGAAGAGGGAATCAAGGGGATTTTGTTGAGGTAAGTTACTTGAGCCCTAATACTTGTATATATGGTGATTTTCCGTTGTTTTAATCATGGTAATTTGTGAAAATGAGGGGTTAGGGCTTGAAATGTTTGGAGAGTAATTTAAAGATTTGAAGGACCAAACAATGTCGGATTTTGATGAATTTGGTATGGTTAAACTCGTGAATGAATGGGCTTCCTAGTTTTGTAAAATTTGTCAGATTTTGAGACGTGGGCCCAGGGGCCGGGTTTGAGTCAATTTTGGGTTTTGGTCTAATTTTATAGTTTTTCTTGTAGAATTCATTCCATTAGCGCGTATTGATAGTATTGTACTGATTGTGAATAGATTCGGAGCATTT
>AWOL01S0044160.1:0-12681 GCA_000715115.1 Nicotiana otophora | reverse complement strand
TTCATACCCTCAGGACCAGATTTAAGACTGTTACTTACCTCAAACCGTGCAAAATCCTACTCCGAAATGCCTTTGCCCCTCGAATCAATCTCTGAATGCCCCGAATCTAGCCATAAGCAGTACGATATAATTAATAAAGGAAAAAGGAATCAATTCCACAAGAAAAATATGAAAGTCACAAAACCCGAAAGCCCATTCACTCAAGAGTTCACTCGTACCAAAATGTCAATCGAAACCCAAAATCTTAGTTGAAGAACTTCTTCCCATTTTCCCCAAATTTTCCACCCAAATGCAAAATTAAAAGGTGAAATTAGTGATAGATTAGTGGGATATAACCAAAATCAAATGAAGAATCGTTACCCAAATCCGAGCTCTCAAACTCATGTTTTTATAAAAATGGCCAAACCCTCATTTTTGAAATTTTATATTCTGCCTAGGCAAATCCTTCTTCGCGAACGCGATACCCTTCTCGCGAACACGCAAACCACTCAGCTCAACCCTACGCGAACGCGGGACCAACATCGCAAACGCGAAAGGCCTACGGTCCCAGCCGATCAACTTCCTCTACGCGAACGCGATGCTCTTCTCGCGTTCGTGATGCACTACCTAACAACCCCTTCGCGAATGCGACCCCCACTTCGTGAATGCAAAGAACAACCTTTCCTCCTGCCTCCATCTCCTTTTCGCGAACGCGAAGAAGAAAACCAGCAACTAGGAAAACTAGAAAATTTGCTATCTTTCACAAGTCCAAAATGATTCGTTAAGCATCCAAAACTCACCCGAGACCCCCGAGACCTCAAATAAACATATCAACCAGTTTTAAAACACCATACAAAGTTAGTGAATCCTTCAAATCACATGAAACAACAACAAAAATATGAATCGCCCTCCAATCCAAACTTAATGAACTTGAAACTTCAAATTTTTACAACTGATGTTGAACCCTATCAAACCACGCCTGATTGATCTCAACATTACGGACCTACTCCAACTTTCGGAATCGGAATCCGACCCCGATATCAAAAAGTCCACTTCTAGTCAAAATCTCTAAAAATTCAACTTTTGCCATTTCAAGCCTAATTCTACTACGGACCTCCAAATCACATTCCAGACGCGCTCCTAAGTCCAGAATCACCCAATGGAGCTAACGGAACCGACAGAACTCCATTCCGGAGTCGTCTTCACACAGTTCTGACTACGGTCAAAATCCTAAGACTTAAGCTTCTGTTTTAGGGACTAAGTGTACCAAATCACTATGAAACCACAACAAAACCTCCCATCAAGTCTCATAAGCAGAAAAAGATATCGGGGAAGCAGTAAATAGGGGATCGGGCCTAATACACTCAAAATGACCGGCCGGGTCATTACATCCTCCCCCTTTTAAAGAAATTGTCTGTCCTAGAATGATCATAGAGACATACCTAATGTGGTGAAAAGATGGATAGCGGTTGTGCATATCTTGCTCGGTCTCCCAAGTCACCTTCTCGACCGGCTGACCCCTCCACCGAACCTTCATGGAAGCAATTTTCTTTGGCCTCACCTTTCGAACCTGCCTATCCAAAATAGCCACTAGCTCCTCAACATTAGATAGATCCTTGTCCGACTAAACTAAGATGAAATCCCACACGTGAGACGGATCATCGTGATACGTCCGGAGCATAACAACATGGAATATTGGGTTAATTCCCGCTAGACTGGGAGGTAAAAAAAGCTCATAAGCAACCTCCCCAACTCACCGCAACACCTCAAAGGGACTTATGAACCTTGGGCTTATCTTGCCCTTCTTCTCAAACCTCATAACGCCCTTCATAGAAGAAACCCGAAGAAAGACCCGCTCTCCAACGATGAATGCAACATCGCGAACCTTCCAATCCGCATAACTCTTCTGTCTGGACTAGGTTGTGCATAGTATATTCTAAATCACCTTAATTTATCCAAAGCATCCCGAACCAAATCTGTACCCAATAATCTAGCTTCGCCCGGCTCGAACCAACCCACTGGAGACGTACACCACCTACCATACAGAGCCTCATACGGTACCATATGGATGCTGGACTGATAACTGTTGTTGTAAGCAAACTCCGCTAGAAGCAAGAACTAATCCCACGAATCCCCAAACTCCATCACACATGCGTGGAACATATCCTCTAATATCTGAATAGTGCGCTTGGACTGTCCATCCATCTGAGGGTGAAATGTTGTGCTCAACTCCTTTCGAGTACCCAACTCAGGCTGTACAACCCTCCAGAACCGTGATATAAATTGCGTACCCTAGTCATAGATGATAGATAATGGTACTCCATGAAGCCTGACGATCTCACGGATATACACTTGAGCCAGCTGCTCGGAATAGTAGGTAGTCATCGCAAGAATGAAATGAGCTGACATGGTCAGCATATCCACAATCACCCAAACTGCATCAAACCTCTGCTGAGTCCGTGGGAGTCCAACAACAAAATCCATAGTGATCTGCTCCTACTTCCACTCCGGAATCTCTAACTTCTGAAATAGCCCACCTAGTCGATGAAGCTCATATTTCACATGTTGGCAATTTAGTCACGGAGCTACATACTCCACTATGTCCTTCTTCATTCTTCTCCACCATTAATGCTGTCTCAAGTCCTGATACATCTTCACGACATATGGATGAATAGAATACTGTAAACTGTGAGCCTTCTGGAGACTAAACTCACGCAAACCATCTACATTTAGGCACATATAGCCTGCCCTGCAACCTCAATGCACCATCATACCCAATAGTGACCTCCTTAGCGTCACTGTGCTGGACCGTGTCCTTAAGGACGAGCAGATGGGGGTCATCATACTGACGCTCCCTGATACGATCATATAGAGAAGACCGAGAGACCAGACAAGCCAATACTCGACTCGGCTTAGAAATATCCAATCTAACAAACTGGCTAGCTAAGGCCTGAATATCCAACGCCAATGGCCTCTCTACTGCTGGAAGATATGCTAAGCTCCCCAAACTCTCTGCCCGTCAACTCAAGGCATCGGCCACCATATTGTCCTACCCGAGATGGTACAAAACAGTGATATCATAGTCCTTAAGAAGCTCCAACCACCTCCGCTGATGCAAGTTAAGATCCTTCTATCCGAACAGATGCTGCAAACTCCGATGATCAGTATAAATCTCAGAAAGGACCCCATATAAATAGTGCCGCCAAATCTTCAAGGCGTGAACAATAGCTACTAACTCAAGGTCGTGGACAGGATAGTTCTTCTCATGGGGCTTAAACTGGCACAAAGCATAAGCAATCACTCTACCCTCCTACATTAGAACACACCCAATACCAATCCATGAGGCATTACAATACACTGTGTAAGAACCAGAAGCTGATGGTAGAACTAGAATTGGAGCCGTGGTTAACGCAGTCTTGAGTTTCTACAATATCTCCTCGCACTCATCCGACCATGTGAAAGGAGCACCTTTTTGTGTCAGTTTAGTCAAGGGTGATGCAATAGATGAGAAACCCTCCACAAAACGACGGTAATTACTAGCCAAATCAAGAAAACTCCGAATCTCCGTGGCTGAGGACGGTCTAGGCCAACTCTGAACCGCCTCTATCTTCTTTGGATCTACCTGAATACCCTCATTGGACATCGCATGCCCCAAGAACCCCACTGAAGTGAGCCAAAACTCACACTTAGAGAACTTTTCATACAGCTTCTCCTCCCTCAGCCGTTGTAACACAATCCTCAGATGCTGGGCATGCTCCTCCCAGCTACGAGAGTACACCAGGATGGCATGAATGAATACAATAACGAACGAGTCAAGATAAGGTTCAAACACACTGTTCATCAGATGCATGAACGTTGTTGGGGCATTGGTCAACCTAAAACACATCACAAGGAACTCATAATGGCCATATTGGGCCCTGAAAGCTGTCTTAAGAATATCTGAGTCCCGAATCTTCAGCTGGTGATACCCTGATCTCAAATGAATCTTGGAGAACACCATCGCTCCCTGAATCTGGTCAAACAGATCATTAATACGTGGCAAAGGATACTTGTTATTGATTGTGACCTTGTTCAACTGCATGTAATCAATGCACATTCTCATAGTACCATCCTTATTCTTTACAAATAGAACAGGTAAAACCCAAAGTGACACACTAGGCCGGATAAACCACTTATCAAGAAGTTCCTAAAGTTGTTCCTTATAGTCTTTCAACTCCGCCGGTGCCATACGATACAGTGGAATAGAAATGGGCTGAGTGACCGGCACCAAATCAATACCGAAGTCAATATCCTTGTCATCCAGCATGCTCGGCAGGTCTGTAGGAAACACATCTGGAAAATCTCGTACCACCAGAACAGAATCAATAGCAGGGGTCTCTACACTAACATCCCTCACAAAGGCCAAATAACATAGACAACCCTTGTTAACCATCCGTTGAGCCTTCAAGTATGAAATCATTCTACTGGGAACATAGTTTATAGAGCTGCTCCACTCAACCCTCAGCAACCCCGGCATCGCCAACGTCATGGTCTTAGCGTGACAATATAGAACAGCGTGACATGGAGACAACCAATCCATACCCAAAATCACATCATAATCGACCATAGTAAGCAACAAGAGATCTACTCTCGTCTACAGACTCCCAATAGTCACCACACATGACCGATATACACGGTCCACAATAATAGTATCACCCACTTGAGTGGATACATAAACAGATGAAACTAGAGACTCACGGGGCATATCCAGATAATGAGCGAAATACGAGGACACATATGAATAAGTGGAACCATGGTCAAATAATACATAGACATCTCTATGGCAAACTAAGACAATATATGTAATCACAGCATCCGAAGCAATGGCATCTATTATGGAAGGGAGAGCACAGAAACGGGTCTGACCGCCTCCCAATTGGCCTCCATCTCTCGGGCGGCCCCTAGCTTACTGAGCTCCACCCCGAGCTGGTTGAGCGGGTGGTAAAGAAACTGGTGTTAATGTCATAGACTGGCTCCTCTACTGAGCTGGACCTCCCACTAGGCAGGGACACTACCTATTCATGTCACAAAATAATCCACACTCATAGCAACTCCCCGGTACTAGTGCTGGGGACTGAAGGCAGCCCCGAGTATGTGGATAACTAGTAGAAGGACCTGGCATAGAAGAGCCTTGACCCGATGGAGCACAGGACGAACTCTGAGCAGGGAGAGCACTGAGAGATGAAAGGCCAGATGATGTACCACGGTGAATTGGGCGAGCCGTCTGAGCATGTCTGAAAGGACGACCACTACAGTGGAGGAACTGACTTCCAGAAGGAACACCGCTAAACCCACCCTGTCCACGATGCCTCTTGGCCTCCCTCTCAACCCGCTCCTGGTTGCGAACTATCTCAATATGACGAGTAATGTAGACAACCTCATCAATAGTAGCACCAGACACTCTCTCTATCTCTAGTCATAAGCAATTGTAGCTGCAAACCGAGGCCATCTATGAACCTCCTGATCAACTCCATGTCTGTTGGAACCAACGACATAGCATGACGGGCCAACTTAAAAAATCTCATCTCATATTGTGTCACGGACATATCACCCTGACGAAGCTGTTCGAACTGCCTACGTAGCTCCTCTCTGTGGGACTGAGGCATGTACTTCTTTAGGAATAGACCGGAGAACTACTTCCAAGTAAAGGGTGCTGCGCCGACCTACCTATGCCTTTCGTAAGCCTCCCACCAACTGAAGGCAGCCCCTAGAGAACTGAAAAGTAGTGAACGAGACCCCACCGGTCTCTAGAATATCTATTGTACGGAGTATGCTCTGACACCTGTCCAAGAAGCCCTATGCATCCTCTCCCTCGGTACCACTAAAAGATGGAGGCTGGAGTCTCCCAAACCTCTCCAATCGACGTTGCTCATCATCGGGCATGACAGGAACCACATATTATAGAGCGGGCTGGTGGTGCCCCCGGTGTCTGGAGTCCCTATTCCACCTGCTCTGGTGTGCGGGCGGTAGGAGTCTGAGCACCTCCTCCAGCCTGACAAGTGGCTTCTGCTGCCGGAACAAAGACCGCCTGATCAAGACTGGTGCACATGGTCAGAATCTGAGCTAAGGCCTCCTGAAGGACAGGAATCACAATGGGTACAGGTGGTGCCTCATCTGGTCCCACAAGCGCATCCACAACTGGAGCCCGCTCGTGAACTGGGGCAATTTGTGGATCTGTAGGTGCTGCCCTAGCTGCGGTGTGAGTTGTACCTCTGACCTTACCGTGGCCTCTACCACAACCTCAGCCTCTCGCAACCCTGACTGGTGGTACTAGTTGATGTCCATCATGCCTCGTAACAGAAATTCAGTTACCAGAATCAAACGATTTGCATGATAAGAATTCAAGAATGTGAAATTTCCTAAGGATACGACAGCCTCACAAAAATAAGTACATACGTCTCTGTAAGACTTTACTAACCTGCTCATGTCTCATAAGACCTATGTAACCTAGGCTCTGATACAAACTTGTCACGACCCAAAACTCTAACCTGTCGTGATGGCGCCTATCGATGGTACTAGGCAAGCCAATTTTTCAAAATACATCAAATGTGTCACAAAATAAACCGAAAGCTTAATATGACAAAGCTTTCATAAAGACAAGAGTTAAACTCACAATACAATGCAGAAACATAACCCCAAATATCGGGGTGTCACCAAGTCATGAGCATCTAAACAACCAGTCTAAGAAGCAGTGTCTTCAAGAGTCTGTGTCTAAATGCCAGTACAGAAAAGAAAGATAACAAGAAAGGAGAGGCAAGGGCTGCGAACGCCGGCAGCTACCTCGTGAATCTCCGATACTCAATGACGCACGAGATCAACGTCATCCATGACCAGATACATCTGGATCTGCACATGAAGTGCAGTGTGTAGCGTGAGTACAACCAACTCAGTAAGTAACAAAAATAAATAAGGAACTGGTAAGTAGTGACGAGCTATACAATTACCGTTCACTTCAGTAATTTCAGCAATGAGAGTGGGCATGATTCAATTCTGGCAATATAAGTTAAGTCAGTTGTACATTTACTAAGTTCAGATAAACCGGATACAATATTTTCTAGATGTTCAGAACAATGACATATTTTAGCTAAGCTCAAACACCCGGCTCTCAACCCTCAATAATCACAGTCAATAGGTACTTGCGCTCACTAGGGGTGTATAGACTCCAGAGGGGCCCCTTCAGCCAAGGCGCTTTATCACTGCGGCGTGCAGCCCTATCCAATCATGTAAGTAGCCATGAGGCTCGTTGTGGCATGCAATCCGATCCACAATCCATAAATACCCATAAGGCTCGTTGCGGCGTGCAACCCGATCCATATAAATTTAGCCCTCAGGCCCGTTACGGAGTGCAACCCAATCCATATACACTCACATAGCTCACAGCTCGGCACTCAGGCCCTATCTTAGTCACTAATCTCTCCAACCTCTCGGCCTCTCAGAAATCATACAAATCATCCCAAAAGAGATGATAAAAAGTATCAACAAGAAAACAAGAGGAAACACAGATATGATACACAAGTAAAACTATGACTAAGTATAAGATAGCAAATAGCAGCTAATTCAAGAAGTACCTGACCGATGTGGGTCCCAACAGTGATATCGTATGGCCTAAGCATGGTATCTAACATGAATGGCAGCCAAATGTTTATAAGACATAGAGAACTTGTAATTAACAGTAAGCTATTCGACTTTACAGTCTCATAGGACGGCCAAGTCACATCTCCCACGGTGCATTCCCACACACCTATTACCTAGCATGTGCGTCACCTCAAAAATAATCACATCATACAAAATTCGGGGTTTCATACCCTCAGAACAAGATTTAAGACTGTTACTTACCTCAAACTGTGTAAAATNCCTCCACTTCCAACCAAGAGGTTGTGAGTTCGAGTCACCCCAAGAGCAAGGTGGGGAGTTCTTGGAGGGAAGGATGCCGAGGGTCATTTGGAAACAGCCTCTCTACCCCAGGGTAGGGGTAAGGTCTGCGTACACACTACCCTCCCCAGACCCCACTAGTGGGATTATACTGGGTTGTTGTTGTTGTTGTTGTTGTACTTACCTCAAACCATGCCAAATCCTACTCCAAAATGTCTTTTCCCCTCGAATCAGTCTCCAAATTCCCCGAATCCAGCCACAAGCAGTACAATATAATTAATATAGGATAAAGAAATCAATTCCACAAGAAAAACATGAAATTATAAACCGAAATCCGAAATAGGCTCAACCCGATCCCCTGGCCCATGTCTCGAAATTCGTCAAAAGCCACAAAACCCGAAATCCCATTCACTCACGAGTTCACTCGTACCAAAGTTATCCAAATCCAATATCAAAATCTTAATCGAAACCCAAAATCTTAGTTGAAGAACTTCTTCCAATGTTTCCCAAATTTTCCACCCAAATGCGAAATTAAAAGGTGAAATTAGTGATAGATTAGTGGGATATAACCAAAATCAAATGAAGAATCATTACCCAATTGATGTCTCTGAAAGTCCCTCAAAATCCCGCCCAAATCCGAGCTCTCAAACTCAAGTTTTGATAAAAATGGCCAAACCCACTTTTTTGAAATATCATATTCTGCCCAGGCAAATCCTTCTTCGCGAACACGATTCCCTTGTCGCGAACGCAAAGACCACTCAGCTCAACCCTACGCGAATGTGGGACCAACATCACGAACGCGTAGCCAAAAAGGCCTGGGGTCCCAGCCGCTCAATTTCCTCTACGCGAACGCGATGCCCTTCTCGCGTTCGCGATGCACTGCCTAACAACCCCTTCGTGAACGCGACTCCCACTTCGCGAACGCGAAGAACAACCTTTCCTCCTACCTCTAGCTCCTCTTCGCGATCGTGGAACACCCCTCGCAAAAGCAAAGAAGGAAACCAGCAACTGGGAAAATTAGAAAATCTGCTATCTTTCACAAGTTTAAAATGATCTGTTAAGCATTCGAAACTCAACCGAGGCCCTCAGGACCTCGACCAAACATACCAACCAGTCCTAAAACACCATACAAACTTAGTCGAGTCCTCAAATAATATCAAACAACAACAAAAACACAAATCACCCTCCAATCCAAACTAAATAAACTTGAAACTTCAAATGTCTACAACTGATGCCCAACATATCAACCACGTCCGATTGACATTAAATTTTGCACACAAGTCATATTCCATATTACGGACCTACTCCAACTTCTGGGATTGGAATCCAAACCCGATATCAAAAAGTCTACTTCTGGTCAAACTCTCGAAAAATTCGGCTTTCGCCATTTCAAGCCTAATTCTACTATGGACCTCCAAATCACATTCCGGACGCGCTCCTAAGTCCAAAATCAGCCAACGAAGCTAATGGAACTGACGGAACTGCATTCTAGAGTCATCTTCACACAGTTCCGACTACGGTCAAAATCTTAAGACTTAAGCTTCCATTTTAGGGACTAAGTGTCCCAAATCACTCTGAAACTACAACAAAACCTCCCAGCAAGTCTCATAAGCATAAAGAGATATGAGGGTATCAGTAAATAGGGGATCGAGGCTAATACACTCAAAACGACCGGCCAGGTCATTACATCACCTAGGATGTCTCAACCGAAGACATCAACCACAATCACAATCAAAAATCACTATCTTAGTACCGATATACCACCATGAATTTAGCACGGAGTCTGATCACGGCCCGATCGACTAGGTCATCTTATCCAAAGACATAAACCAAAATAACAATTACTATCTCAATCACATCCCTTAAGCACAATCCCCCCCATATGTGCGACATGGCGTCTGATCTCGACCTGATCGTCCAGGCTGTCTCACCACAATGCCGTATGGATTGACATCACCCTCGCTACAAATCATCTCATCTTAGATAAGGGGAATAATTTCATCACATCAATCTCATCCCAAATAAGAGGAATAATCACAATCCAATCCTACACTGGCACGTGTAATTTTGGGGTTAGGTTATTTCAACCTACCCTTCCTCGGTGACTACCGATACTCCCACAAATATTTTTGTTTTACATACAAAGGAAACAGAAATACAAATACATTCACATCATAACCTATCACACCATATATAGCTTCATTAGTACTTTCAACCACTCACAACATCATTATTTCATTGGCTCTCTTGGCCAAACATACGATTCTTCTTTCACAGCAAAATGGCCGTATTTCATATTAGTAATCGAAGCATAGATTAAAATCATAAATGAGTGACACACCATTTATTCTTAAAATAATTTTCTCGAAAACGGCAATGCACAATTTCAACTCATGAATATGTAAGAGCTTAAAGCACATTGGAAATTCGTTCACTTTATATCTCCAACTCACTTCTTTCACTTTCAAACATGTTTATAGATTATTAACAATATGTGCATTCGAAATCAAGGCCTTAAGTATATATATGAGCAATAAGTGTTTTAGGCGCATTAAGTATTCATTCCAAGTTATGCATAATGGACATTCATTTGAACACGAATTGAAGTTATAACTCTTTAACACATAAACCACACTTGAACACATTCCCGAAGGAGATCGTGATGAGATAGGAGTAATTGGAACATGATTTGAGTACATTCATCTTTTGACACTTTGTTTACTTGGGATAATCGAATTTATTAGGAGTAACTCGGAATATAAGAATTAGGAACCTGGGCCAACCATACTTGAAACTCATGGGAACATCATGGAATTAAATGCTAAGAGAAACATTTAGCCAACATATCTTTCTTGAGCTTTCCTTAAGTTACTACAAGGTCCCAACATTTCTAGCTTTATAAATTTATAGGAAGATAGTGAAAATTGAATAATAATTAGAAGGATTCTCATGACATCAATCTCTTTGGAATTTTGTCAAACACCTATTATGCCAAATTGACTACAAATCTCTACAATGGTAATCGCTTCATCCCTCAACCAATTTCAACAAGAAATTACACAAAATAGTTCAACAACACGACATACTACCACCTAGTGTTACATTCATGGTCTATCTAGAATTCCATAACCTAATTAAACCCATAACAATTGCATGAAGGTTTTAGGACAAGGTCTTACCCGAGTAGATGATGGTCTAGTTAGTGACTACCCTTGAATCTTAAAGATTAGGGAAAGGATTGATGATTTGAATTGCTATATCTTCTCCCTCAATCTCTAAGATACTCTTACTTCTCCCTAAACATCAAATATTTGCTTCAAAATAAGCCCCAGAGGCTATTAATCAAAATAGGGTCGGGTAAGAAAATTTCTAAAAAAGATCCCGAAGTGAATTCTGTGGTGCAATTCTGTGGTGGTAGAATGGATATGTGGCCAGCAAAATAGATATGTGGAAAGCATAATGGTTATGAGGCCAGCAGAATCGCCACAAAATGATTTTCATATTCTGGGTTGGGTCTGGTCCATTCTGCGATGCTATTTCGTGGTATCATAATCATTATGCGGCAAGCAGAATCATTATGTGGCCAACAAAAATACTTTTCAGAATTTGCCTCTCTACCATTACACTCCGCGGCGGATCTATGGTCCGCGAAGCAATTCTGTGGTCGCATAAAGGACCGTAGAAATGCCTTGTTCTGCATCAATTTTCCTCCAATTCCCCAATGCATTGTACAACCCAAAATATCCGTACCTCGGCTCGTTTTATACAATCTTCAAAAACATTAGCCTACCTTGGCACCGCGAAACCTTAAATTCCTTGGGAAAATATTATGGGGCCTTACATCCTCACCCGCTTAGGATCATTCATCCTCGAATGAGAAGTAGAGTCCGCCCCAAACACCTAACATAACACATCTCAAGAACGCAAAATTTATCTAACTCTCAAATGTTTCAGCGATTTTGGCAGAGTCTCCTCTGGAATTGGGCCTATCCACCTGGTAGATAATTACCTAAACCACTCCTAACAACATATCCACAAATCAACAAAGCATCACAATATTCCAATAACACAAATTTCAACACGACCAACATTACATTAATAAAAGTTGCATCTAGACATCAACTGTACATATTTGAATCATAACACATAGAAAGTACCTTTCGAGTCACAACCATTTGCTATACAAACAAGTGAAAATATTCTCTTTCCACAATACACTCGGCCTTTGAGGTGACCTCCTCGACTAATAGACTGTGCTATAGCACTTGACAGAGTTAATCTTAACTCTCGGATTTATCTAACAAGGATGACAATTAGGTACTTCTCATAGGCAAATTATCCATTAGCTTCACCCTGAATAGCTTCCACCGGAATGATAGACAAAGGATTTCCAACTACCTTCTTTGACGTAGACACATGAAACACCATGTGCATGGAGAACAACAATGGAGGATATCATACTCATAGGTTGACCCATTTCATTCAAGATTCCATAGGGGCCAATGTGAACTACACCTACTCTACCTTCGTTAACAATTCACCCAATATATTCATGGAGAAAATCTTGATAATAACCCGTTCACTTTCTTCAACTCTAAATCTCTATGTCAAACACCCAAACTAAACCTTACGCAACCTTCAATAATTATTCTAAGATGTGCTAGCATGAATATGACCATAAAGGTTCCTACCCAATATGTTTGATCATGAGATGATATTTTTTCTTTCACATGTTTGAACCTTCAACACCCATAGATATAATACAAAGAGGAATTAAGGGGTTCGAGATTG
>AWOL01S0044155.1:112356-130582 GCA_000715115.1 Nicotiana otophora | reverse complement strand
GCAGCTTGCGCGGTATCGCAAACATGACCATATCTCTCTACTCCGATGTCGTATTGACAAACAATTTAATGCGTTGGAAAATAGACTCATAGATATTTAATTTGATGGGTGGAACATCCCATAACTCTTAGTATATTGGGAGAAAATTGCAGTTACAGTGGACCCAAAGTTTCAGTAAAACTTATGAATTTAACTTGTGATGACTTTCATCGACTTTTGTTCCACAACTCGCTTGACTTCAAAACATAACACACGGATGTCATACGACTAATATAAATCATAACATAATGTCCTTATCATGTTGAGCGCCCTAGTCTCACCCCAAAGGTGCATGTTATAACATTCCCAACTTGTCGACTTTCGACGAAACATTGTTTTCTTCAATTGCTTTAGCTTCTGAACTGTCCAACCCTCTTTGTACTTGTTGTTCATGATCTTCAATATTTGTAACCTCAGAGGTAACATGATTAACTTACTTTATATACTTTTAAATATTATCTCATTTTTGGTCCTACATTAGTTTGCTTACGATGCATTTTTACGTACGAAAATATAGGGTGTAACACAAAATATCTGCACGTAGCCTAAACATGATCTTTAACATGAGTCCCAGCTCAATTTACTCTAACACATGGAGGATATGAGGATAATGACATGAATATTTGACTATGAAACTCCACGGAATCAATTAAGTCACAATTTCTATGGTGCACGCGTATCACCTAGCATGTACGTCACCTTCACACAATTCATATAACACGAAATTCAGGGATTCATACCCTCAAAACCAAGTTTAGAAGTGTTACTTACCTCAAACCGCGTAATTCTTTATTCCACTATGCCCTTGCCTCGCGAATTGGCCTCTGAACACCTCGAATCTAGTCACAATTAATTCGATACAGTCAACACAAATTATAGGAATAAATTCCATATGAAAATACTAATTTTCGAACTAAATCTGAAATTCAACTCAAAATTGTAAGTGGGACCCACACCTCGAATCCCGAAAAAAGTTATAAAATATGAACGCCCATTCAATCACGAGTCCAACCATATCAAATTTACCAAATTCCGACATCAACTCGACCTTCATATCCTTAAATCTTAATTTTTAAATCCCTAGGCCCAAATCCTCGAATTACACCCTAAAAACATGTAATCTAGTCAAAATACTCAATGATAATTCAATATTATTGACTAACAATGATCACAAGTGACTTACCTCAAGTTTTTCCGTGAATTCTCTCTGAAACATCGCCTCAACCCGTGTTTGAAATGTCCAAAAATGAGAAAATCTCGGACCCCTCTATTTTTGTACACTGCCCAGAGGTTTCGCTTCTGCGGAAGTTTTAACCGTACCTGCGGTCTCGCTGATGCGAGAAAGCATTCGCTTCTGCGGCTTCTTCCCTTTTGTGGACAAGAAGTCCGCTTCTGCGAACTCGCTTCTGTGAGAAGCTATCCACTTCTGCGAAGCAGACAAGCCCCTCTAATTTCCGCTTATGCGGTCGAGCCTTCGCAGGTGCGATCCGCTTCTGCGGACCACCTGCCCGCTTCTGCGACCATTGCCCTCCTTAGCCCAGGCCGCATCTGTGACCATTGTGTTGCATCTGCGACCATTGTCTCGCTTCTCCGGTCGCGCACCTGCGACCATTTCCATCGCATGCGCGATTGCACCAGAACTGAAAAAAATATTAGAATTATTCTGAGTCCAATTTTTGATCCGTTAACCATCCGAAACTCATTCGAGGCACACGGGACCACAATCAATTATACAAATAAGTCCCAAAATATCATACAAACTTATTCGAAGCGTCAAATCACATCAAACAACGCTACAATCCCGAATCACACCCCAATTCAAGCTTAATGAAACTAAAAAGTTCCAACTTCTACATTTGATGCCGAAACCTATCAAATCGATTCCGATTGACCTCAAATTTTGCACACAAGTCATAAATGACATAACAGAGAAAATTTTCAGAACTGAATTCCGACCCCGATATCCAAAAGTCAACTCCTCGGTCAACCTTCAAAACTTAAACTTTCTATTTTTGCTATTTCAAGCCTAATTTAACCACGAGCATCCAAATATTTTTTCGGACACACTCCTAAGTCCAAAATCACCATACGGAGCTATTGAATCATCAAAACTCTATTCCGGAGTCATTTACACATAAGTCGATATCCGGCCAACTATTTTAACTATTTCAACTTCTTGGCACTAAGTGTTCCAAATTCATTCTGAAACCTCCCCGATAAGTCACATATTTATAATTGAACACAGGATAAGCAGTAAATGGCAAAACGGGGCTGTAATACTCAAAATGACCGCCAGATTGTTACACCTCGATCTGGAGCTAAATACTTAGAATAAGTATTTAGCTCGATCCGGAGAAAAACTAAGAACTTCTAATAACTTAGAAGTAGACAAAATAAGTTTATATTACCTTGATATGCGTGTTATAATGTGCCCATTAAATAAAAATTATCTCCTTTATATAGTAGTAGGGTTTCATCCCTAGTACAATTCTAAGAAAGTTAAAAATTCTCTTTTTCTTTAATCACTGATCTGCTGCCGATACGGGCCGAGATCCGCGCCGTGATATCCGGTTGGGCATGGATATCACGGCCCGTCATTAGTAGTGTGCAATCATTTAGTAATGCTTTTTCGAGGTCTTGGAGATTGAACCGAATCCGGAGGGCGTGGTCTCGATGGCTCCAGTGGTAGGCGCTTCGTTCGGGCCTCAGCACGAGAGGTTCCTAGCTTCGATTTCGATTTCGATTCCTGTAGTTATGCCCTTGCTTCGTTTTTCCCACCGGAAAATTGGGGTGCTCATTAGCCTTGGTTTTACCCGTATACAGTGTTCATTGCATAGTTTTATGAACCATTGAGTCTTTAAATGTAAATTGAACCCGCAACTATTAGGCATGTCTACCTAGGCGTCACACACAAAAAATCTCCTTTCTTTTGGTTGTCTTTTCCCTACTGTAAATCTGAGTTCAGTAATTATAGAATACCATATCAATTTGAGTTGTGAATTTGTGAGTTGTTACAGTAAACATTGAATTACCCTTTTTACTGCTTGTGACCATTAAAATACACTAACCACATGCCATATTGATCTCTTCCTTCTACGGTTCTACTATCTGTCACGATCCGGAATCCCAACCTCGGGATCATGATGGTGTCTAACATCTACTTGCTAGGCAAGCCGACGTGGAACATAAATTTAATTAATTTTTATAATTTATAACAAGATATTAATAATAAAAATGATATAAGTATGAAGCATAGTAAAATAATGCCGAACATCAAAGTCTAAACATAACCCAGAAGCTGATGTCACGAGTACATAAGTATCTAGAGTGCTACAAACATGATTTGAACAAAATACACTGGTTTGAAACTCAATAAAATAGTAAAAAAAAGGTAGGAAAGGGACAAGTAAAGCATCAACAACAACAAGTACAACACACAATCCGTTACGGCGTGCAACCCGATCCCACCATATCATCCTTTATCAATATCATGTACCATGTATACAATCTGTTGCGGTACGCAACTTGATCCCACCATAGCACCATTTGTCAACATCAAGTATCCGTATGCAATCCGTTGCGGCGCGCAACCCGATCCCGCCATATTATCATTTATCCTCCCTTATTCCAGCATTTCAATTCATTATCTTTCAATTTCCGTTGCGGCGTACAACCCGATCCCAAATAATTTCAATTAATCAAAAATAATCCAATAACTCAATTTACAAGAATTTATACATCAAAGAGTAAAAGTGCAAGGCAATAAATGACCATGTAATAATCAATAATCCTTAAAATTCGAAGTTTCTACGTTGCAAGTTTATCAGTGTCTAACACACTGAACGACTTACACAAATAAAACTACATCTTAGAATGCAACAAATATTACAAAAATAATAAGATAAGTAAAGCATGTGACAATTAAGGTGTGCAAATAAAAGAGTTAAGGCAAGTAGCAAATCAGCATGGAGTCATGGAAGGGACGAACAATTTAATACAAGAATAATTAAATCACAAATAACGATTACGGCATAGAAGTCAAATAAAACATGTTACAATTAAGGCATAGAATAAGATAATTTGTGAAATAACGAGAAAACATGAAAACAAATATCTTGATGGCGTATATACACTCGTCACCTCGCATATACTTCATTTTGTCACATAATCCACACAATACATAGTTCAAAAATTCCTAACTCCCTTAAGTCAAGGTTAGATCCAATACTTACCTTACTCCGCAATCAAATCAAAGCTCAAGCGGGGCATTTCCTCTAAAATTCGCCTCTAAACCAATCGAATCTAACCAAATATAGTTCAAACAATTCAAAATAAGCTTTAGAAAATACCCATGAGTGAAAAAGATTCAATCTCTAATGATTTTAAAAAAAGTCAAGAAAAGTCAACCTCGGGCTAGCTTGGTCAAAACCCGAGATTCGGACCAAAATCAAATTACCCATTCAACCCTGAGTCTGATTGTATGATTAGTTTTGAAATTCGACCTCAATTTGAGGTCTAAATCTCAATTTCTCAAAATCCCCAATTTTTACCTAAATTCCTAATTTCTACCATAAAAAGGCATAGATTAAATGTTGGAAATCAATTTGGTATTTTTGGAAATGGAAGAAAACAAGCTAAAATTCACTAACCTATGAAGTGGGGATGAAAATTCTCTTCACAATTGCCTCTAGGCCGAGCTCAAACTTGGAAATGGTGAAAAATGAGTTAAATCCCGATTTTGGGATATTTAAGTCACTGGGCATCAGGCCTTCTTCGCAATCGCGAAGGGCCTGAAGCGATCGCGAAGAGCAGCGGTCGAAGTGGCCTTCGCGTTCGCGAGGGATTGCATGTGTTCGCGATGGTCTGTCCCCCCTGGCCATCGCGTTCGCGAGCCTGGGCTCGCGTTCGCATAGAATAAACTCATGTCTCCCTCAGAATCCCTTACCCATCGCGTTTGCGAGTGAATGGTCGCGTTCGCGGAAGTTAATCCCTCCGATGCTTCGCATTCGTGAGCGCTTCTCCGCGTACGCGTAAAAGAAAAATCACACCAGCCCAAGTTACCCTTCGCGATCACGATATCAGCTTCGCGATCGCGAAGAACAACACACCATACATCAGCAATAGTGAAAACCAGCAACCTTCTAAGTTAAAAATCGATCCGTAGATTATCCAAAACTCATCTGAGCCCCTCGGACTCCACACCAAACATGCACACAAGTGTGATAACATCATACGAACTTGCCGAGTGATCAAAACACCATAATAACACCTAGAACTATGAATGAGACATCAAAATGTATGGAATTTTCAATAAAACTTGAGAACTTCCAAATTTAGAACCGAGCGTCTGAATCATGTCAAATCAACTCCGTTTTGAATTAAATTTTGCAGACAAGTCAATAATAGCAAAGTGAACATATACCAATTCTCGGAACCGTAATCCGAATCCGGTAGCTATAAAGTCAACCTACGGTCATACTTCGTAATGTTTTAAACCTTCAAATTATTAGTTTTCAACAAATCAAATCAAGTTAGGGTGTTCCAAATTCATTTTCGGGCATACGCACAAGTCCCAAATCACTATACAGACCTACTGGGACCGTAAAAATACTGATTCGGGTCCGTTTACACAAAATGTTCACCGTAGTCAACTTTAATTATTTTTAAGGCAAAAATTTATATTTTCTTCCATTTTTCACATAAGGACTTTCCGGAATAAGACACGGACTGCGCACGCAAATCGAAGAACGCTAAACGGAGTTAATCGAGGTCTCGGAACACATAAATAAAGGCTAAAACTCAAAATGACCAATCGGGTGATCACACTATCACATTCCACCAACATGCACATCTAATCGTACATTTCAAAACTATTCAAGAAACTATTCGTAATTACTTTACGGAGTTATAATTTTTTCCTCACCAAATATTGCGTCTAAAAAAGAAAAAAAGGAAAAAAAATTGGAAGAAAGAAAGTACTTGTTGCAACACGATCAGTTTAGTTTGGGCATCTAAGGAAAGAGCTGGTTTGACATGGCCATTTTTTGGCAAGTTGGCTTGGCAATATTAAGTGTCAAAATTAAATTTATATTTCAATTTAAGGGACCACTGACACTCTGAATTAATGCTTTTATATTCAGATTGATGTGGTTTAATTGAAAGATATCGGAATTAATGATCCACCAACTTTACGTTAGAGATAGGATAGTGAATAGAGTTTTTGCAACTTCAGATATAACTGATTCATTCTAGGTTAGCTGATGATTTTTTCTTAATTAATTCATTTGAAACGGAAAAGAAATCTTTCTACTTATCCATTTGGAAGAGCTGACTTGGTTAGCGCAATCTAATTGTTATTTTGTAATGCTGTTAGATGAACTAAACCAACTCCATACACTGAAAAAAGAGTCGAATTATTATTACTCTTTTATTCTAAAATAAAAATTAGTGTCTAATAAGATGCATGATATTCATTGTTCTTTCTTGAAGCTTATACATCTTCTTGCTCTTTGATTAGCTAGAGACGAAACGTTACCTAAGTTTAATTTGGTCATCACTGTTAGAAAATTTGATATGATAGAGAAAGAAGGAAAAGTGATTATTTGTCTATAGGGTTAGCGAACAACGTTCCTTGGAATATGACAGTATGTTATTAGTTGAACTTAAGGCTAAGTGACCAATATGGATTTAGGTTAACATATATTTTAGTGTAAACCGATGGATAATATCACACGCAGCCACATTAATAAGACATTGATTTGCTCTAGCTAGCACATGAAAACACATGTGCTAATCCCGATTTTTGAATAATTAATGCTTAAGAACTCTTGTTGGAGCAATAGTACTATTCCTTTGTTGTGTTTAGATAGTTGATAATCGGTCAAACCAAACCATTGCGACCTATGTCATCCATTAGAGAACTGCAATAAATATTTTGTCCGAGATATTGCAATATCTTATCCTCTTTATAGATTTTCTTTGGTAAGGATCAACCATACTCCTCTTGTATGGTAGAGATAATGTAACCATATGCATGGAGAAATAGCTTTTAGTGGAGAAACATGACTTCTAAATGATGTTATACTATAGCCACGAAAGAACGGGCGCTCGCCCAATTTCTCCACCCCATTACTATTGTTTTGACTAAACAACAAAGAAATACACGTCCATATTTTTACTCTATTTTTTCCTTTTTTTAAAACTATGCAAAAGGCCAACTTTAAGATTCCCTCCCACTATGTGTACCCTTTAGCCCCGCCCCCTACAATAATCCACCCATAAAAGAAGGAACTTCTAAAAATATACAGAGACTTATCTTTCGCGAGCCAAACCCTCGTCTGAGATATTAATAGTAATTAGTACAACTTGTAGTTGTAGGCTTTAAATAGTGAGACCCCTAGGAGTACTTTTTCAATAGTTTAAGTAGGCATTTGCACCATATTTAATTGAAGTTAGGGAGAAAAAAAATTATACTTAAAGTTAAGCGAGTAGTATTTGAAAGTTGAACTTTTACTGGAGCATATTATTTATTCTATTTAAACTACTCCTCAGACCAATATTTCAATATCTCAATCATATTTGCCACATCAGTATTTGCCAAACGTATGCATTTGGGCAATGCCACTTGTCATGAAGATAGTGGTTGAATTGTTGAAACTATATCATCCACTCTTATAGAAGAACGTTTCCACACGTGTGTGTACATATGAATATTGTGATGAGAAATGAAAGTATGCGATATGAATTCTGATAGATAGGTAGCATTTGATGAATTTAATTGGAAAAGCATTTGTACCAACACAAATAATTGAAAGAGTTTGTCTCAAATCCATTAGATGTCAGCCATTTGATGTCGGCATGGTTCTATATAGTTCTAGTCACAACCATTCTTCTACGTGGCCGATTTATTTTGCCGTCATTTCATGTAATTTGATTAAGACTAGGACTATGATTTTTTCTTCTTTTTTCCTTCTTTCTTTAATAGTTTGTTTGGATTGTTGTTACATGTCGTTTCATAATGTATCGTATTATATTGTATTTACGGGTGTCGACGGTTCGGTTCGGCCGATTATTTTATAAAATTTGTACCATACCAATTTGTTGATTATTCTATGATGTATAACCAAATTTAAACTTTTAAAAACCGTACTAATTATGTCGGTTTCTCTTCGGTATCGATACGGTTCGGTTAATTTTCGATATTTTTTTAAATGTCATTTAAAAGTCACTAGTAGAAGCATAATGCAATAACATACATACTTTTATAAGACTTATCAAAACTCTCTAGATAATTTTACTATTTAAAAGGTGATGAACTAAGAAAACATGAAAGATTGCTAGAGTATAGATCCATCAACTATTCTATAGCAGCGTAAAAGAAACTAAGCAAAGACACAGAAAATATAAATCACACGGGTGGGAAGATATTAAGCAAGCCGAGATTCAAGAATAAAGTATATAGAAGATTAAATATTTGAAAAAAAAAATTTAAATCATACGACAATTCAATACATCGTAGTATGCTACTCATAATCACTAGATTATCTTGTGTCTTGCTAGTGAATATGCTGGAAATAATTTAGCTTCAATAGGAGTAGTATAATAGGTTTGGGAATTAGGATTTTGGGTTTAATTAATTATTGGTTTGTAACAGTTTTTATAATTTCAAGGCACAAGAAAAAATTTAATGCATTATTATTTTTAATATTAATATATAAATATATTTTTCCCATGTAAATTTATTCGGTACGGTTCGGTATTTTTTCGGTTTATTTTCATAAAATAAAAAATCTACCATAATTATCAGTACGATTATAGATTTACATATAAAAACCTACAGCTTTTTTAAAAGAAATCTAAAAATTAGTTTGATTCGGTACGGTTCGGTATTTTTTCGGTTTATTTTCATAAAATAAAAAATCTACCATAATTATCAGTACGATTATAGATTTACATATAAAAACCTACAGCTTTTTTAAAAGAAATCTAAAAATTAGTTTGATTCGGTACGGTTCGGTATTTTTTCGGTTTATTTTCATAAAATAAAAAATCTACCATAATTATCAGTACGATTATAGATTTACATATAAAAACCTACAGCTTTTTTAAAAGAAATCTAAAAATTAGTTTGATTCGGTACGGTTCGGTCGGTTTAGTCGGTTTTTAAATATCCATTGACACCCGTAGTTGTACTGTATTGTTTGATGAATACAAGTTTGGATAGATTGTATCGTTTACCGTTATTTCATGATGTCACGTACCAACAATATGAAGAATAAACTTGCAATATTACTAAGAAAAAAATAGGATACATAGTAGAATTATTATATAAAAGAGTAGGGTAAAGGATAAAATATGATTATTTAATAATAAGGGGGGGCAAAATGAGAGAAAAAATAAGGTAACGACGCCACCACACCAAATTCGTTGGTCCATAAAGTGGCACCTTTCATCGTTTTGTAACGACGGATTTAACGACACAATACAATAAAATTTAAAAATCAATCTAAACAAATATTGTATTTAAAGTAAAAATCATCCCAACAAGTTGTAAACATAGCAACCTAAATAGAGACAGAGTTAGAATTTTGAGTTTATGGTTCTAGGTTCCAGAAAATATAGCTTACAGAATTCTAGATAAATTATTTGTATATATTAAGTTAAACACAAATACGAGTTTAAGCCAAAATTATTGAGTTTTGCCAAACTCGTAAGCATAACTGTAGTTCCGCGCCTGCCCGCAAATGGTTAAGGAATAACAAAGACTGCTGCGGCCATACAACTTGTGGCCGACTTGTCATTAATTTTGATTTATCCTAAAAATAGTAGCTAAAAATAGAGCTATCAAGAACCAAACCACTCACCTATAATATAATTTATGTTAATTGGGGAATGTTTGAATGAGCTGCCAATTAAATGGACTTTTTTGTGAAGTAATAAATGATTTTAGAGAGAGTGATGCTCTTTGGGCCCAAAGGAGTTGTACTACTAGCATTTGAAACCAAAAACTTTTGGGCCCACCTAATTTATTAACAGGAATAATTATGGAATTTTATGGGTTAGCAATTGTAGCATTTTCCTATTCAATAGAATCAAGTGCTGGATGGTCAATTTGCCAGTTACGCCATAGGTCCTTTTTAGGAGAATTAGTATTCCTTTTGTTTTATTTTATGTGATTTAGTTTGACTTGAACATAAAACTTAAGAATTAGAAGCAAAAGTATGGTACATAAAATTGAAATGAATGAAGTACTGTTTTGGATGCTTTATTTATGGGCCCAATTATTATTAGAAAAAACTTTGACCACTCAGATTTTTTCACTTCAATTTTTCGGTTGCATTTTAACTCTGTCTTTTACTTTCTTGCCAAAGAAGGGAAATACTTTACAGTTCAACTTTTGCTTTCACATGTCTGATTTCACTTCGACCAAACATAGCACGTAAGCAAGTGAAAGTTTGAATTTTTTTTGTTGTTTACTTATTCATGTATGTATGGAAGGAAAAGGGAACTGAAGTACACAAGAAAAGAAAATTTCTTTCTTGTTGAGTTTGTGGCCTAAGTGTGGATTAAGAAAACGCCAAGAGTTTCTTTTTCTTTGTCAGTTAGTTGAAGCAAATAACTTACGGAATTCCTTCATTTTCCTTTACTCTCTCTTCCAACTAGTATTACTACAAAATAGCATGTTATTAGCTCACTAGTTCTTATTTGCAGATAATTCTTCTATCACTCTATTCAAATTAAAAGGCCGACTTTTTCACATTGTGAAATATAAATTGGCATGAAAAGTAAATGAGAGTGCCATAGTATAGCTCCTACTCTTTTCTTGATTTTCCTCTTCATTAATTTCCTCCTAGTCAAAGCAAAATGCCCCACCCCCTCCCTTTTCCCCGCATCCCAGTAGAAAAAAATAGGTTAAATATATCGATAGCTCCCTTAAATTGTCAGAAACTTTTATTTAGATATTTTTTCTAAAAGTCCGACCTATTTGAATATTTTAACATTTGTAGAAAATTATATATGCATATTAGCCGAAAGGACAGCTCTTTCACTTCCCAATTTTGGGTGACAAGCACATCATTTGCCGTGTCAGCATTAAGAGTTCAATAAACACATATGTTCAATAAGCCGAACTCTTAGATAAGATGTTACGAAAAATTATCGAGTTTAAGGAATCATTGGTGTATTTAGCTAAAAAGAATGAAAAGAGAATACATATATACCTTTGCATTAGAAGGTGTTTTCGTGTTGGAATTTTCGCCAGTTGTTCCGTTTTATATCAGTTGTTTAGAAGATAATCCTCTTTTTAGATTTTTTTACAACTGATGCACCTTTTAGACCAAGGTTTAAAGAATTTCTTTGAGTTATGTAAGTTATTACAAACAGTAGATCACAATCCAATGTTTTGTAAGCAAACTGAAAATTTATATAAGCAAATATTAAATTGAATCTAACGTTGTCCGGAAGGAATAATTTTCAGAGGGCTATATTTGCGTAACTTATAAAATAGGGACAAAATCTAAACAATGACATTAGAAAAAGGATATTTGTGTAATTAAGCCGTTTGCATGTGCCGGTCCACTTGGGCAAATTGGAGCCCAACTTGATCGGGAGAAATCCACATAAACATATATGTGCAAGCGATAATGAACTGTGAGACCTTCTACCTTATACAACTTATACAATAACAAAATCCAAAAAAATAAAAAAAAATCGAGACATTTCAATTAGTATTGAAAGTTGATAAAGGTCTTAAGTAATTTTTTTGGTTCTTGGTGTAAAACGCTTCTTGATTTTTCAAAGATTTATGCATTAGTCATTAATTAGGTTCAAGAGATAGGCTCATACTTTGTAGTTTAGTAAAGGGATTCAAGTAAAATTTGCATTCATTTGAGTAAGGTATTAGTTGGAGTTCAAAAAATAGACGCACCCGCTCGTTTTTTAGCGCAAGGTTCGTTTTAAGTGTTGCCAAGTACTAAAAGCTAAAGTCATGGATATGTGTCACCTGAGTGGAATGCAACTCAATCCAAAGCCCAATGAGGAGAATTCATGTATTGATCATATGACATGTTAAATTATATATAAATTAAGAAGAATTAATTTAAATAGTCGTCCATCCAACTATTTAAACTAAAAATAGTCAAAGAATATGTAATAAATATATAATTCGTATATAATATGTGTATAACTATGTATAATTAACGTATAATTTACGTATACGGGTTAGCAAAAGTAAACAATGAATCTGGTCGGCTATTTGGATAAAGATCTCAATTTAAGACACCTGAATTTTTAAATTAAAAATAGCCGGAGGATATATAATAAATATATAATTCATGTATAATTTGTGTATAACTATGTATAATTTATGTATACCGACTAAAAAATGTAAGCAATGAATCCCATTGGCTATTTAGGTAAAGATCTCAATTAACACACCCAATTGTTTAACTAAAAAATAGCCGGAGGATATATAATCTATATAAAATTTATGTATAATTATGTATAATCTATGTATACCGACTAGCAAAAGTAAACAATGAATCCAGCCGATTATTTGGTAAAGATCTCGATTAAATGTCAATCAAAATAACGCAAGCAAAATGTTCTATAGCTAATTAAATATTGCTTTGTCATAGATACAATTTGATTGATTTGATAATCCGAGTCATCAACTCAAGTGGACAAATCTGTTTATAACGAAACTGTCTCTTTTACATATCAATAATTTGAGGTCGTACATCCCTATAAGGAATCTCAAATTTCAGGGATCTTAACAATTCTAAGAGAAGTTTTTCCTTTAACGTCAAGTACTACACAATGCTTTTTTTGATTTTAAACATATCCCAAGGAAATTTATATCGTTCTGTTTGAGAGATACATTATTTTAGCTCTCGAATTAAAGAAACAAAAAAGAGAGATCAAGAGAATTTTTTCAAATAAATCCAAGATATTTCTACTCTTCTTGAGAGTTGAGATCAAACACATGATCATCCAAGAATGATATATAAAGAGTTACGGCTCAGCGCATGATCAAACTAGATAATAGTAGTATGCTTTTTTCCCTTGCTCTCATTATAGGAAACATCAATAGTTAATTTACAGTTTATTTTAATTGGTTTCGTTGGCTGTAGCTGTTATAAACTACTAAGTGAAAAAATAAAAAAAATCATCCATCCTACAACTGATAAAAGATGATTGCAGCAATTGATAGAATATACAAAAGATAAGTTGGTCAAAAGTATATTTTTTTTTCATAATTCGGAAGAGGTTCTACAAATGACAATGCTAACTTAGTGTGTTTTAATATTTAATCTATCATTATTTATTTTTAAATATGTATTCAGTTGAAAATACCTTTTTTTAAAAACAAATTTGTAAGCAATGATATGTATTATTTGGGCGACACACGAGCAATAAAGTATAAACTATAAAATCGGCAATTTATTTCCTTGACACTTGAATTATCCAAAATAACTTTTAGTATAAATGATATAATTTATGTAATCCCCAAGAGTTTTATCTTCTTTTTCACCCATGAGAGTTTTATCATTCACCGAGAGAAAAGAGTAACATAACTAATATTAGTAGATAAAAAACATTATAAAAAATACACACACGCCCAGTGGGACTCGAACCCACAATCGCTTGATTAGAAGTCAAGCGCCTTATCCATTAGGCCATGGGCGCCTTGTTACGAAAAGCAGCAAATATTTCTTTTCATAGACAAGAAAATGAATTCTTTTGAAATGAGGGAAAACTTCGTAAAAGAGAGAATGTTCCAGCTAAGATCCAATGTATTCAAAACGAGCTCTAATAGACTAAAAGGTTCTAATCCAACGTTGTCTTCTTAAATTTTTATTTTAGTTTTAAGGTTCTTTTTCCATAATATGTCATATTTATACCAATCACTAAATTCTTTTAATAGATCTGTAAAAAACTACAGTACTAAATTTGCAATTGTACGAAACAAAAGAAAAAAAAAGGTTTAGATTGACTTCAACTAACACTTAAAAAATATTTCTTTATTTTAACTCCTTTTCCATACAGAAGGAAATAGGAGATATACTCAAAACAATTTTCCTCTTATTTGTTTATTCCATTTATGTAAAGATAAATCTTGCTCCAGGGCCGCTTTGTACTTTGTATATTGAATTCCTTTTCCTCCTTAACAAAAACAAAGGAACAGAAGAAAAAAAAAACATATAACTTCTCTTATTTTTCGTTCCATTCTCTTCCTTCCCGTGGAAGAAAAGAGAAAAAAATCAAAGTAAGTGATATCTATTACTCCGTTGGAAATTGATTTTAGTCTTGTTCGATTGCTTTAATACTATTATTAATTAATTAATTAATTTTTTACTTTTATTTTATTTGATATGTTGCTGACATGATCTGAGCTTAAATGAAAAAGTGACATACCATTATACTAACTTGTCCGCAATTAATGCGTAATAGTTGTTGTTGTATTCTCTTCCTTAAAAACAAACCCTTTAAGTGGGAGGAAGAGTCAAGAGGAACGAAGGAGAAATGAGAAAGAAGCATCTAGAATTTGGATTTGTTCGTGTCTAACTTTTTCAAATTAAATCCTTTTTGGAGACTTAAGAGTCCCTTATATTAAAGATCATTAAGGTGTAAGGACTTGTTTTGTAACAAAATGACATTCTCAGGTTTCCCAGTACACATGTCAAAGGAAGATTGCCTAGATTGCTTCACGTGAACTTAGACTTAAATCTGTCAAAAAAAGAGAAGAGAGAACGTTTACCTAGTTGAAACTGTACATTTGGATCCATGCAAATCATAAAAGGAAAGACACAGACCGACTTAGCTTTAAAAGCCAGAGGAACAAGGTTATCCACATTTCAACAGCTAAACATGTTTGATGCGAATGTTATGTACGACAACTTGATTAAGGACTCTGAAGGACAGTATATACCAGATGCTGATCTGCTATGTAGGCAAACAAATCAACCATAACCTGCTAGGAACATATCAAATTGCATACATCCTGAAACCTTGCCTCTGAAATGTCAGTGAAGGGAAAAACTCTGAATCTACCAGTATTTGGACAACTCAAAGTCAGATGTTCCGAGGTGACCATCTTCTGCAGTATGCAAAGCAAGAATTAGTCACCACTGCTAAATGTCTTCTTTTAAGATACGTACTAGTTAAATTGCAAACGAAGACTAAGTGTATCCAAATTTGAGGATTATGACTACTAGGAAAGACGAATTTCCTGTTTGCCGGTCAAAAAATAACGATTACAAAGAGTAAAGAAACGAGGCCAACAACAAGATGTATTAAGTAAGGGACACTGACTGAAATGTAAGATAATAGTTGGTTGTCCTATAGTTGCTCAAAACTCACTTTTTCCATCACACCAATGTTTAGACCAATAATCATGCTATTGGTAGTGAGGATGGATGGAGCAGTCTTTCAAAGTGAAGAACCAAGAATCTTTCTTAGTCTTAGTTAATAAACAACCTAACTACAACCACTAATATCTTTGGCCGAAATTCCCTTCTCATAATAGGATCAAGTAATAACAGGATACCTCACAATGAAATGCCTTGTCAGTGCAGCTCCACCATTTGGATGGAACGCAATCAAGGTAGTGACACCAGCTACAGTACTTGTTTGCATCAACCCTATGTAGAACTGCTATTATAATTCCAGCAAGCCTGTATTTGGAATGACAGCAAGTCAAAGCCAATTATCTTAGACAGTTATAACTAGCCAAGGAACTAGTTCACTGTGAAAATGGATGCAAGGAAAAATGGAGCAAGAGTTAAACCATTCAAGCAAAATTACAGAGATGGAAACTCACAGAAGAGCAAAGATAACAAAGACAACACCCCTCTGAACAGGCTTGTCCAAAGTGTTCCTACGCTTGACAATGTGCTTGGCATCAAACTCAAATATGCCTCCCTTATTACGAGCTAGTTTCTCTTGTTGAGGTCTGAACAAGAGCACAAACCCCAGAAGGAATCCTGACATGAATCCTCCAATATTAGCAAAATTATTGATGTAAGGTATCAGTCCAAGGACAAGAGTTGTCATCAGGATTGTCATGGTAGCCACTAGCCCTGCAAACTGCAATCAGAAGTGGGGAAATGACATTCTATTTTACATGACAACTGAGAATGAGAGGAACAATAGCTAAAAGATTTCAGGACCTTATTGGTATAAAGGTTCCAATTCCTGATGACGCTAGAGAGCAGTGTACCAAGCAATCCAACCAATGCACCAGAGGAAGAAACTGATGGCCGATCCTGAATGAAAAGTGCAGCAACTAGACTACCAGTAATCGCTGAGAGTATGTATATAACTCCAATTCTTACTGCAGAAATCGGAGCATCCAATAAAAAATCCAATAAAACTACTTTCTTGCTGAATGGATACACATTAAAGAAATTCTTACGAGGTCCAAATTCTTGCTCCAAGTGAATCCCCACAAAGATTACAGATGACAAGTTGATGATCAGATGGAAAAGCCCTGCATGCAACCATGGGCTTGAGAAGATACGCCAGAGTTGATGATTGCTAGTCAACAAAGTCTTCCTAAGCGCTCCAATTTCATCCAACCTACATTAGAAAAAGATTGTATGTGTTACTGACAGCAGTACTTCCTCAACATAATAACAGGTGCAAGAGAGAGGGCTTCTATAATGCAAAGTTGAAACAATGACATGTTAACATTAACATAGAGAATAAGATGCCTTAGTTAATAACATCAAGAATAAAGAAGTTTCAGGGCAGGTATAAAAGCAGGAAACATTCAATTTGTTTGAGAGTTTAGAGATCCATATATTATCGAACATGTAACGTGATTAATTGATTCTAAAGCCTGAAAAACTGCAACAAGCAGAAGCTAGAGGTTCCCTAAAGAACCAAGAAATATTTTTGAAACAGTTCATTACATTACATCTGTAGATATGCCAAGTGTTCATGAGAATGCTGATATCAGTGGAATGTATAAGAACATATAAGATTGACATCCCCAACTACATTTTTCTCAGGAGTAAAGCACCAATTTCCGCTATAAACTAACCTTTCAGAAGGAGAAAAGGATCAATCCACATAAAGCTAATTTACCCAGTCAGAAGTACTAGTTAACCACTCTGTCTAAGCAATTAAGATTTGGCAATCTCTTAACATTTTTTTTTTTTTGGATAACCAAGAGGTCCCGACTCCCGAGGACAGCTAGCGCACAGTTGTAAACTCAATGGATAATCTGCCCGCCCCTTTACCCTTTTCTACTTAAATACCAGGTTTTTGTGTGCCACAAAGTTTGAACTCGTGACGTGCGCCTAACTACACATCACGAGCTGTATTCTTACCGCTATTACAGAGATTTAGCAATCTCTTTAACAGAATTCGTACTGTCTTGCAATAAAACCCGTTAAAATTACAGCTCATCATAACATCATAACCGCAACAAAGTAGATGTACAAGTATACCAAAATCAAATTCCAGCAACAATTCAAATCTGATAGCAACTCTTCTCCTGTATAAAAAGAAACCATCTCAAATTCCATTAAGTCTGATTTTCAAATTCACAGGCTTAGATCCATGATATGCCTAAGAAAACAGTAAATCCTAAATAACTGACTAATTAAGCGAATAGGAATTTAACAATATTCAATAAAATAGGAGAAGAAATAAAATGATTATGAAAAAGAAAAAGGGAACTGACGCAGAAGCTGATGGGCCGAGCAGTGGATTCTCGGAGAGGGGCTGAAAAGAGAAACGACGAAGAGGTTTAAGGGCACAATCGCCATGTGAATTCTCCCAGCAGTCATTAACGATCATCGTAGCGATGAAAGCGCCCAAGTGAAGGATCACAAAGAGAGAAATGATCCACGTGTTGGCTCCCTTCTGAGACAACGGCTTAAAGAAGGGGAATGGGACTCTCTCTTCTTTCAGTAGTTCCTCCGCCGTCAGCTCAGTCGAGAATCTCGCCGCCGCCATTTGTTGCTTGATTTCTATCTGTGTTTGGAATTTCGAACTCTCTGCCATTTATTATTTCCAGTGGGAATTCAAGCAGTTCGATCAAAGAATTTAATATTTGCTTGTGAATCTGAAAATATGATATTCTTCGATTCTTAATAACAATTGAGAGGCGGTGGGCAGTTGGGGATGATCAAAGAGATGAAGCATAGGAGCATCGTGAGTTTTGTGTGTGTGTGTGTGC
>AWOL01S0044155.1:85398-111407 GCA_000715115.1 Nicotiana otophora | reverse complement strand
GGTGTAGGTTGGCGGGAAGATGCTAAAGCGAATTCATATGAAAGGAAAATTTGAAAAAAGAAGAAGACATTTTTAGTTACTCCATCACCAAGGTACATTTTGTAACGGGGTTAGTTATAGCAATATTGTGGGCTTGGATATTTCTTCTAACACGCACTAGCCAAGTTTGATGAAAACAAAATTTATTTCAAAATTTTAAAAAGATTATTTAATTTAGCAAAGACATTTTCCAAAGGAGAAATGCCACAATATACTCCATTAAACCTCTATCTCTATTTGTTTTAACATTTTCTAGAGTTAATTACATAAGTTATTCATTGAACAAAAGAAACATTTTGAAGACATGGAAGCTACATAAAAAGATTACTCCATTACTTTAGATATTTCCATGTTGTACTTTACGGCCTAAACTTGTCCTGAAAAAATTGCTTATTCACCTAAGTTACCCTTTACGGCCAATCCTTGTTCAAAGTATATCCATGATCTTAGAGAGATGACGTGGCAAAGAAAAAAGAAAAAATTCTCCCCTATTAAATGCACGTGAGAAGCTTAAAATATTCCCTCTGTTTCAATTTATGTGAACCTATTTCCTTTTTAGTCTGTGCCAAAAAGAATGACATATTTCCTTATTTGTAAACAATTTACCTTTATGCAATGATTTATAGCCACACAAAATATATGTGTCTTATTTTACACCACAAGTTTAAAAGTCTTCGCTCTTTTCTTAAATTTCGTACCCAGTCAAATGAGTTCACATAAATTGAAAATGAGGGAGTATGTTAAAACTGGATTGAAATTGTAGCCTTTCCTTCTCCTAGACTCCTACTCCCTTCTCCTATCCTACCTCTCTGATTGGCAGATTTAGCACTTTTCGCAGTCTTTAGCACATAGCAGTCGACCCAGAACTGACTCCTGGCGGTTCCGGCGTTCCGCTAATCTTTCTATAAATTTTATTCCTAAAAAACCCGACAATAGTAGATTGCTTGGTTTATCTAGTCTTGATAAATGAAAGGCACCCACTCTTATTCCACACAGTCAAAGATAAAGTTTTATGTGTTCAACTTTTAGGAGTCGTTAGCTAGAGGAACAAGTTATTCTCGGATTATAATGATGATATTATAGTATGAGGATTCAATAATGACAAGATAATTCAGTAAATATATTTTTATTGTAAAATGTTTAATTTATTGGATAAAAATAAAAAATACAGGTGTATAATTGTATAGGGTAAAATATGTTATATTAAATGATCGCATAAAGAAGTGACACATGGAGCCGAAGGCAGAGGATAGCTGAAACCGAAGACAACTATTCTACTTGTTATCGGAAAGAATGATACTCATAAAAGATGAAATAAATGTCTGTCACCCGGTAGCATTTAATGAAGAATATTCTACAGCATTTAGTACACTGCACGTTACAAAGAATATGACATTCATGCCCGTCGTTACACATTATTCGATGGCCCTCATAATTGATATTAAAAAAGGGCTTGATCCTAGGACCTTGTTCCCTAGTAAGCTCTATTATCATTGTAAGGGAGACGAATTTTCTGGCAGACATGCTCTATACTCTATTCAAAACTTAATATAATCTTATCTTCTTGCTTTTTGATTTCATTAATATTGTGCCCAGAAGCCCTGCTTTCAGAACTATCATTTCTGCTATTTCATCTTCATCTCAAGGCTAAGTATTGCATATTTATATAATTCATCTATTATTTTAGGACCAAATTAATTTATTTGTTTAGAAACCACGTATAAATTTAACTATACCGTTTTACGGGTAAACAGTTGGGCGCCCACCGTTGGGCCTAGACAGTCGTGTAATTAAGTTGGTCCTTGACTATTTTACTAACGTGTTTTGATTATTTGTTCTTAGCAAAAAATTACAGAAAATGGCAGATAATGGTGTTGACAACACACACAATCTTGAGGTCCAAGGAAACCAGTCTCAGCACGAGGATGCAATCAGTGATACCCAAAATAAGGGAAACGATGCCACGTCAGTCCACGGCAGGCGGTACCCGCGACTTGTTCGGGAGGCGACTCCTGATGATGTTGAAGAGGAGCATGTTCTTGAAGCGGTAAGGGTCCTGCAGGAGCAACAAGAGGTCATTCTAGGCCATCTCACACGGCATGATAAGGTTATGACAGAACTAAAGCAGGTGTTATCGGGTGCTTCCAATAACGCAAATGGACGAGGTCCAAATCCTCCCGGTGCTCCCACAAATCAAACAATGTAGAGGGTCGACAACAACACCCAGAGGGGAGAGGTCAGCTTCGATGAGGCCGGGGGGAGGGGGGAGGAGGGTCCGGTCACAACAACGAGAGCGATCCCTTCAAAAGCGAACTCATACGGTTTACAAGGGAAGTGAACACCTGCATAGACCAAATCTCGGGTGCACCACCGGTGTTTAAAGGACCGGACTCAAAGAAGTACACTCAATTGCCGTACAAACAGAGCGCGGCACCAGAATTGATCCTGAAGCGGTTTAAAATGCCCGACGTGCCAAAATATGATGGGACTTCGGACCCTCAGGAGCATATTACCACCTATACAATGGCGGTGAAGGGGAAGGATTTAGCTCCCCACGAAATCGAATCAGTTTTGCTGAAGAAATTCAGAGAGAATCTCACGAGGGGAGCCTTGACGTGGTATTCGTTGTTGCCTGAGAATTCCATAGATTCCTTTGAGATGCTCGCAGATTCATTTATTAAGGCCCATGCCGGGGCCAGAAAGGTATAGGTCCGGAAGGCCGACATATTCAAAATTACATAAGGAGAGTCCGAGTTACTGCGGGAATTTGTAACCTACTTCCACAAGGAAAGGATGTTGCTCCCAGCTATTACGGATGAATGGGTGGCTGAAGCATTCACCAAGGGTTTGAATCCGAGAAGTTCCGATACTTCCCAGAAATTGAAGAAAAGCTTGCTCGAGTTCCAAGCGACGACTTGGGTGGACGTTCACAACCGGTACAAGTCAAAGATAAGGATTGAGGATGATCATCTCGGCTTCCCAGCGTCGGTTAAAGGTCAGGAAAAGAATAAAGAGAAATCAAAAGACGATTTCGACACAGATAGACGATCTTCAAGGGGCCGTGTTTTGCCATATGGACGGGCCAAAGGACGCGGAAGAGGTTTCTGGTCGGCAGACAGGTTCGTTACTGATATATGAACTGATCGCGGCCGAAAAAACAGATCATTACAGGACAAGAAAGCATTAGGCTCTCGAGATCCGTCCTACCCAGACTTTCAGAATACAACTTCAAAGTCAGTGTAGTAGATTTGGTGTCGGCTATGAGGAACATTAAAGAATCACGGTTCCCGAAGCCAATGAGGTCCAATCCCAGTAAGAGGGATCCTTATTTGTGGTGCAAATACCACGGGATGAACGGCCACCGGACTGGGGACTGCCGACATCTGCATGAAGAGGTGGTGACATTACTGAAAAATGGCCATTTTAGGGAATTCTTAAGTGACCGGGCCAAAAACTATTATGGTCGCAACTGTGATAACACGGAGCTCTCAAAAGCAGGAGAAGATCCGCTGCACCAGACAATCAACATGATTTTCGGGGGAGGGGGAACGAGATTAACGGGGTTACCTTCTCGGCAGCAATAAAGACAAAGGTAACAGTAACCCACAATAATAGGCTCCGAAAAATTGCTGAAGACGACATCACTTTCACGGAGGAAGATGCAGACGAATTGTTGCTACCTCATAATGGCGCATTGGTAATTTCTTTAAATGTATTAGATTTTAAATCAAGCGTGTTCTGGTGGATCCAGGAAGTTCGGCCCATATTATATAATGGAGGGTATTGGAACAAGCCAAACTTATCGGAAGCATCATTCCGGCCACAAAACTCCTCGCCGGGTTCAATATCGCAAGTGTGACAACCCGAGGGGAGATACTATTTCCTACAAATGCCGAGGGGGTGATGAAGACGACCCTTTTCGAGGTTGTGGATGGTGATATGGGCTACAACATTATCCTGGGAAGACCGTGGTTTCACGAGATGAAAGTTGTGCCATCAACGTATCATCAGTTGCTAAAATTCTCATCTCTCGAAGGGGATTAAGCAGATTAAAGGCGATCAACTGGCAACAAGGGAAAAGAATGTGATATCGGTCTCTAGTAGGAAAGGTAAGGAGCATGCGACATAGCAATTACAGGAACCGGTGCCTGCTATCGAATCAAGTGAAGTCAATGAGGGGGAAGAGGCATTAGAATCTTATCAGGTGCCAAGATATTTCCAGGTACGAGAAGAGACAGACGCAACGAAGTCCACAACAGAAGAGCTTGAGCAAGTCGCATTGTTCGAAAAGTTCTTGGAGAGGAAATTCCACTTGGGGACAGGACTGCACCCCGAGCTCAGGTCTGGGTTTATTGAGTTTCTTAAATTTAATGCTGATTGTTTTGCGTGGTCGCATGCTGATGTGACAGGTATCTCGACAGAAGTGGCCGTACACAAGCTAAGCTTGGATCCCAGCATCCCCCCGGTAAGACAAAAGAAACGTCCTATTGCCGAGGCCAGAAATAAATTCATCAAAGTAGAGGTAACTCGCCTACTTGATATCGGTTCGATCCGAGAGGTAAAGTATCCGGACTAACTAGCTAACGTAGTAGTAGTTCTGAAGAAGAACAATAAATTTTGCATGTGCGTAGACTATAAAGACTTGAATAAGGTGTGCCCAAAGGACTCGTTCCCACTGTCAAACATCGATCAAATAATTGATGCAATGGCCGGGCACGAGTTAATAAGTTTCCTCGATGCTTACTCTATGTACAACCAAATTAAGATGAACCCGGAGGATCGGGAAAAAATGAATTTCGGCACATATTGCTACAATGTGATGCCCTTCAGGCTAAAGAATGCCGGAGCCACTTATCAGCGGATCGTAAATAAGATATTTGAAAAGCAGATAGGAAAAACCATGGAAGTTTATATAGACGATATGCTTGTTAAGTATTTGAATGCAGGTGATCATATTAAGCACTTTCAAAAAAAAATTGACATCCTAAGGAAGCATGGAATGAAGCTTAACCTCGAGAAATGCGCGTTCGAGGTCAGCTTCGGCAAGTTCCTAGGATTTCTAGTGTCACAAAGGGGGATTGAGGTAAACACCAATAAAATAAAAGCCATCGAAGACACTCGGACCAGCTATCAAGCATAAAAGAGGTTCAAAGGCTCACATGGAGATTGGCCACTTTGAGCAGGTTCATTTCCTGGTCATTAGAGAAATGCCATCGTTTCTTCGTGCTACACAAAAAGAAGAACAATTTCGAATGGACTTCGGAATGTCAGCACGCTTTGAGGGATTTGAAAAGGTACTTGTCAAGCACTCCGTTACTATCAAAGCTGGAGGAAGGTGAAAAATTGCTAATCTACCAAGCAGTCTCGGAGGTAGCGGTAAGCGTTATTTTAGTCCGTGAAGATGAAGGTACGCAATCTCCCATTTATTACATTAGTAGAATTTTAATGGGAGTAGAAACTCGCTACCCGTATTTGGAGAAGTTGGCCTTAGGTCTCGTATTCGCCGCTCGAAAGTTAAGGCCTTACTTCCAATATCACCCGATAGCTGCGGTGACCACCTTTCTCCTGCGGAATATCCTTCATAAACCTGAACTATCAGGTAGGTTGGCCAAATGGGCCATTGAAATAAGTGAATTTGACATAAAATATAAACCTAGGACTGCGATTAAGTCAAAAGTGTTGGCCGACTTTGTGGCCGATTTCAGTCCGGGATTGCTGCCTCTGGCAACCAAAGAAGCAGTGATGGTGTCAGAATCGACATCGGGAGTTTGTACCCTATTCACGGACGTAGCTTCCAATGTAAAGGGGTTCGGGCTTGACATAGTATTAACCACGCCTTCGGGAGAAACCCTAAGGCAGGCCATAAGAACAATTCATTTAACTAACAGTGAGGCGGAGTATGAAGCTTTGATTGTAGGACTCGAATTGGCCCGGGGACTAGATTTCGAGGTCATAGAAATCAAATACGACTCCCAACTGGTGGTAAATCAGGTCTACGGGATCTTCGAAGACAAATAAGAGAGCATGCAACAGTACGTAGTGAAGGTTCAGGCTCTTCTCTCTCGGTTCTGGGAGTGGTCAATTACGCATATTTCGAGGGAAGAAAATGTAGAAGAGTACGCATTATCTAACCTTGGCTCATCGACACAAATGAAGGGATCGGACTTCGGTACGATTGTACAACTTATGCACTCAGTTCTGGACGCAGACAATTATTATGAGGTAAACACGACTAATTTGGTATGGGACTGGAGGAGTGAGATCATTGATTATCTCGAGCACGGGAAGTTGCCTGAAGACCCCAAGGCATCCCGGGCGTTGCACGCTAAAGCAGCACGATATAGCTTCAAAGGAGGCCAGTTGTACATGGAATCTTTCCAAAGCCCGCTGACCTGATACTTGGGAGCCTCCGAAGCTAATTATGTTATGCGAGAAGTCCACGAAGGGATATGTGGAAATCATTCAGGCGCAGAGTCCTTAGTACTAAAGTTGGTAAGTGCAGGATACTATTTGGCCCCGAATGGAACAAGACGCCAAATCTTTCATACAAAAATGCAATAAATGTCAACGCTACGCACCACTGGTACATCAACCAAAAGAACCATTGCACTCAGTTATGTCTCCATGGCCATTTATGAAGTGAGGAATGGATATTGTCGGACCACTACCACTGGCCCCTGGTAAGGTAAGATTTCTTTTGATTTTAACTGACTATTTTTTTAAGTGGGTTGAAGGATGTCCTTATCAAAAGATCGGCGAACGTGAAGTGATAGATTTCTTGTGGGAGAACATAATTTGCAGATTTGGAATACCAAAGGAAATAGCCTACGATAACGGGCCACAATTTATAGGCGCAAAGGTCACAAAGTTCCTTGAAGACTTGAAAATCAAATAGATCACCTCTTCGCCCTATCATCCGAGTGCAAATGGTCAAGCAAAATCGACGAACAAAGTGATTATACAAAATCTAAAAGGTAAATGGCCCGAGGAACTGCCTGGAGTGATATGGGCACACAGAACAATGACCAAATCGAGCATAGGGGAGACTCATTTTTCCCTTGTGTTCGGGGCAGAAGCCTTGATCCCAGTAGACGTATGGGAGCCTACCCTGAGATATTTCTAGGCAAATGAAGAAGCAAACAACGAAGCAATGTTAGTCAATTTGGAGTTGCTCGATGATCGTAGGGACTTAGCGCATATAAGGATGACAACTCAAAATCAGAGAATAAAAAGATATTATAATCGAAGAGCCAACCTCTATGATTTCAAAGTGGGAGACTTGGTCCTAAGGAAAGTAACTCAAAACACCTGAGAACTCAATGCAAGGAAGCTAGGTCCAGCATGGGAAGGCCTCTACCGAGTTTCAGCTGTCACCGGGAAAGGTTCATACGAGTTGGAGAATCGAGATGGAGAAAAGTTGCCAAGAAACTGGAACGTGGCACATAGATACTATTGCTGATTAACTTTACAGTACTGAAAGTATGTGTTGCACTCTTTTTTCCTTCGTCCAATTTTTGTCCCAATTGGTTTTTTCTTGCAAGGGTTTTAACGAGGCAGCAACGGAAAGAATACTACGAAGAAGGTTTCAATAGCATCAATAAAACCTTTTAATAGCAAGGCACACAAGCAAAGAACCACTCCGGAGCGGTTAGATAATCTTTTGCTCGTTAGCAAAGTTCCCACCGGGAAGTTAAGTTTGCTACCGAACAAAGGTTACCCGACCGTTCACAAGTGCAAAGCACTAGGGGATTGTTAGATAGTCTTTTGCTCGATAGCATAAATTCCTAAGGGGAAGTGAAGTTTGTTACCAAACTGAAGATTATCTAGCAATTCACTGGTGGAGTCCTCGAAAGGGCAAAACTTTCAGTGTTCAAATTTGCACTCTTTACATTCGAACATTTGGGGGGGGGGGGGGGTGATATGTGGATACGGCAACAATGACTGCCATGTCGACTGAAATATGAAATGGAAATATAGTTGTATCATCGGGACCGGGACTGCGACGGCCAGCCCCATAGAAACAAGTTGTACAATTTAGCCACAAGAAATGTCAATTTCTTTTTAGCATAATGAATGCTTATGTACTTTTTGAAAATGGAAGGAATAAAGTAAAGTCCTTTTATTTATTTCTTATTTCTTGTCTGAACGATGGATTGATTTTGTGATTTGAAAGTTAAACAAGTACTTAAAATGCTAGTGCCGTAATGAACAGGAGACGTCCTCTTCAAGAGTATCGTAAACATAAGAGGGCCTTTTATTATGAAAACCCTCACGATAAAGGGTTGATTTCAGAAGAACTTGTACCCGCAATCCAAATGCTTTCAGGGAATATACCCAAAGCGTTGCATAATTGACGCAAACAGTAAAACTTGCGCAAAACACTTAAGCAAGAAAGAATGCAAAGATTAAAACTTGCATAAATGTTCAAACAAAAGAACGCACAAAGACTCATGCAATACTTGAGCAGAAGATGTTTCTATTCATAATAAAAGTGCCAAAACGGCACAAGTACAAAAGTTGGGAAAAGAAATAAACAGCTAAACTGCTGCATCTCCGGAACCCGGAGGAAGAGAAGCATCCGCGCCCCCAGGGGAAGTGGATAGATCCGCTGCCAGCTAGATATCTTGACCCTCATCATTTTGGTCCTCAACATCTTCGCCTTCCAGTTCCTCTTCAGTTCCCGAGGATTCGGAACCAAAACTAGAAGAACCGAAAGCATCAGGCCTGGCCGGGAGACCCCTTTTAGTAGCTGACTCCAGCTCACGGGTTTTAACAATTTCGGCATCAAAGTCAATGACACCCGCTTTAGCCTCTTCCGAGGTTTTTCTCCTCATGCTGCACATAACATATGTTTTTTCAACAACGAGAGAAGTCGCTCGGTGCTTGAGTTCTTCTTTAAGTTGGCCAACCTCGGTAGAAAGATTTTTCCGGGTGGATCTAATAGACTTGAGGCTAACGTCGAGTTCGCGGACGGTACAACTGAAAAATCTATTATGCTCAATGGTCTTCTTATACTTCTCCTTCAATTGGGAATATTTTGCCCCAACAGCAGCAAGCTCTTCAGTTTTGGAGTTCAAGGCTGCCTCCAAATTATTTAATCTTTCAGCGAAGGCAGCCTCGCGATTGGATGCAGCAAGAACGACACTATGAACTTCAGCCCATTTGGCCTTAGCCTCTTCAAATTGAACCCTCATTGGGGCAATCTCTTGGCTAAGTGTCTCTACTTCTTGCTCACTTTGCTGCAAACGAGCCTCCAACACAACAGCCTCAGCAGCTTCGGCTTCCAGTTCTAAGAGGCAAGCAACAGTTTGGTCCCGCTCGACCAGAAGTCGATCCCGTTCGGAGGTGAGTTCCTCCTTTTCACGAATCAACCTTTAGAGGCCTTCGGAAGCAAGAAACTTGGCCTGCAAAACAAGAAAGGCAAACCCAAAATACTACTAAATCAAAGATAGAAGAAATGACAAAGGAAGTGAAGAGCATACCGCTGCGGTATTGTGCATAGCATTGTTCAGCAAGCACTCTCCCGAGAGAGCCTGTATCTTTTCCCAATCTTTTTCTAAAGTTAAAGGCTTCAGATAGTTAGGAAGTTCCACTGTCCAGAACAGCAAATTGCATCCGGTAGAGACCGAGAGAGTAACGTTCCTCCTTCTTTGCGGATCTTCTGAAGGGGCAGCATAATGTTTCCCAGATTCCCATGAACGAGAAACATCCTCTTCTCGAATAGATGCAGCCGCTGGAGATGATGTAGAAGCTGCTAGTGGAAGAGTTGGTTAAGAAGGAGATGAAGATGATGGCGTTGAAGGGTGAGAAGCGGTTGCGGCAAACACAATGCTAGTTGTTGGTTTCTTGTCAACCGAAGACGGCAGGGACCCGATACTCAGCATCACAACACCGGGCACATCGACTGGGATCCGAAAACGGGAGTTGACATTTTCCACCATCTCAAACTCCCCAGAGCGCCGAGGCATCGTCCTCGGTTGGTGTTACTAACTCAGCATATTGAGCAGTATGTTGAGCTGAGGAAGGTGAGTCTTCTATGTAGAGAAGCCCCCTCATCACTGGCTTCTCCATCGTCGTCAATCATCACGGTATCTATGGCCGGCCCGAGCGGGGGACTCTTCACCACAACTTTCGGAGATGACTCGGGGGCGGAATTCTTAGCCCTCTTATTCTTTTCCCCGGCCGCAGAAGAATGCCTTTTTTTGGTTGCTTGTTCTCCGACCGGGGACTCTGAGAAGAAGCAGTCGTACCAGAAGCAGGTCCGGAGATGCCTGTCTGTGTAAAGGCCTTCTGCAGCAGCCTTGCCGCATCAGTAGGATCAGCCAAAACGTTCTCCTCGGGGACGACAACTGAGCCCTAGGGTAGACCTATATTCAACAGGAGAGAAGAATCAAACAACTTCCTTATGAGAAAAGGTAAAGACAAGATGAGTTCAACTTACTATGATTTCCACCCGTATTTCAGGGACAACTCTTTCCATGTGCGGGTTTCGGGCGTAGTAACGTCCAAAATTTTCTGAACCCATTGGTTCAAACCCTCAACCCTATGGGGAACACACTGAGTCACTGAGACAGGTAAAGGAAGAAAAGTCAGTAATGATGAGGAATGGTCTTTAACATAAGAAGAAGCAAACGATATATTTACGAGTGCAGTTCCATAATTTCGGGAAAGACGGAGCCGAGGCCGGGATGATGTCACTGGTGGTGACTGAAATGAACCATTCCATCTACCCACCATCGTTATCATCATCTATGATGGATAGCAGTGCATGGTGTCCTCGCTTGCTGAAGTTAATCATTCCCCTACGGAAGATCTTGGGGGAATAGAGGTTCATCACGTGAGCTAGGGATAACTCCTCTCCCATTTCTTGGCACAGACGCCGAAGACAAGCAATTATCCTCTACACGGAAGGACTCACTTGTGCCGAACACACCTAGTAGCGGAGGCAGAACTCCAAAATGACGGAGTCAAGCTCTCGACTCAGAGAAAACGTCCCCAAAGTGAAGGGATGTACGTAAAATCTTTCTTAGGTAAGGTTACCCGCTCTGCCAGATCAGGAACGATAATGTCTAAATCCTGAAAATGACAATCTTCTTTCACAGCAGGAATACTGAAAAGGCGGATGGAAGAAGGGTATCCGCCAACAGCCTATGCACGAGGGTTAGCAGAAAGAAATTTCTCTTCGAAGTCTTTAGTTGTGACGAGACTTCTGGGGACGATGGTGCTTACTATAGGAGGGGCAGCTTTATCAGCTTTGCTTTTTTTTCTTTGAGGAACTAAGATTTTTAGAAGAAGAAGCCTTTCTATGTTAGAGCAGAAGGAAAAGCTTTTCTCTTATGAAGAAAATTAAAGAAAGGTTGAAGAACAGAGTACAAGTTGAATGAAGAGAGTTTGAGAGAGTTTGGAGAATTGTGAGGTGTGAATAAAGGAGGTTGATGCGTATAAGTAAAGGTTTAGGTGGCTAAACTCGTGGCCATAATTACCTCGATAGCCGGCGGAAGTTATGCTGAATCGTGGGATGATGCGTGTTTGAGGCATTAAATGCGGAGAGACGTGCACCTAATCAACCGTCAGAAGCTTTTCAGAGGAGGTCAGTAAAATTTCCGCCAAAAAGAATGTTTCTACCAACTTCCCGGTGACACAAAGTCATGCCACCGGAAAGCAGGGGGACTATCTGTATAGAGTAAAATATGTTATATTAAATGATCGCATAAGGAAGTGACACGTAGAGCCGAAGGCAGGGGATAGCTGAAACCGAGGGCAACTATTCCGTCTGTTACCGGAAAGAATTATACTCATAAAGATGAAATAATTGTATGCCACCCGGTAGCATTTAATGAAGAATATTCTATAACATTTAGTACACTGCCCCGTTACAAAGAATATGACATTCATGCCCGTCATTACACATCCTTCAATGGCCCTCATAATTGATATTAAAAAAGGGCTTGATCCTAGGACCTTGTTCCCTAGGTGCAGCTATAAATAGTGAGCTCTATTAACATTGTAAGAGAGACGAATTTTCTGACAAACATACGCTACACTCTATTCAAAACTTAATATAATCTTATCTTCTTGCTTTTTAATTTCATTGTTGTTGTGCCCAGAAGCCCTACTCCCGAAACTATCATTTCTGTTATTTAATCTTCATCTCAAGGCTAAGTATTGCATATTTATATAATTCATCTATTATTTCAGGATCAAATTAATACACTTGTTTAGAAACCACGTATAAACTCAACAGTATCATTTTACGGGTAAACTATATTATAAACATGTGTTTGATAAACTAGATAAGTTGGGATAATCTTTAATCTTTAATTTTACCTATGGATTATTTAAAAGACTTTGGGGTAAGAGCCTTAGAGAATGACATTTTTGTTATTTTAGTGTTTATCCCGAAATTAATTAATTCTAGGATTATTATCCTATCCTCAATGTGGAATAAAATAATACCTAATTGTGAGATTAATTAATGACGAGATTGCTAATTTTGGATTAAAAAATTCAACCAAAATGCAGGATAAAAAATGCAGCATCCAATTCCGGAATTATTATCTCTTATCCCACATACCAAATGACTTCTTAAGGTTTTTAGCATTAAACTCATTATATTTCAAAAGTTATGGGTTTGTGTAGGGGTGTACATAGGTCGGGTTGGTTCGAACTCTTTAATTACCAAACCAAACCAATGGTGTCGGGTTTTTAAATCTATAAACCAAATAAAACCAACAAAGTCGGATTTTTTAATCTCGTGTTTTCTCGGTTTTTTTGGGGTTTTTTCGGATTTTTGGGCTTTTTCCGGTAAAGTCTTCATAGTACTAAATATATAACTTATGCTCCAAATATTTCTTTAGTCCTAGTAGGATACATTGATACAACTATATAATGTATTTTTTAAGAAAATAACACAATAATATGAGATGAGTCATAACATTGTACTAAAATATTCAATAACAAAGATAATAAAATGGCATAAAATAAATATTGCTAATTAATAAACCATTATAAAAAATGAACATAATCTAAAAGTACTATATAAGTCATGCTAAAATAAGTATATATGATAAGTACTACTGTTAATTACATGACTAAGCACTAAAGAAAATAATAAACTAAGTTATGCATTTTCATTATAAACCAATGCAAAATTAAAAATAGATATCCAACACTATTGTCATTTCTAGTGCTGAATTGAATTTATTTGTTAGCATTAGTATTGATTTAAACTTTATTTGAGTTACTTAATTTATGGGCTATAAAACTTATTGGACCGTTCTAGAATGTTAAGTCCAAACTTGAAATAATACATTAAAAGATAAAACTGTGAAAAAAATTCAGAAATATTTATAAATTACATTACAATAAATATTTGTATGTATAAAATATTTTTAAAAATTATATAAATGTAATCGGGTTGGTTTGGTTTCGGTTTGACTCTTTTTAGTTAAAACCAAAGCAAATCAATTATGATCATTTTTTTTCCAATACCAAACCACATCGGATTTTTTTTCGGTTTGACTCGGATTATCGGTTTGGTGTGTTATCGGTTTTCTTTGTACACCCTAGGTTTGTGTCTAATATTTATTGCAATTTCAATGTATTTTTAGATATAATTTTATGTTTCGCTTCTAAAGTATTGGATTAAGATGAACCCGGTACCTGAAAGCTCCATCCGCCTCAAGCGACACTCTCTTTTATATTTTTACTAGTTAATTTATCCGCGCTTCGTACGGTCGTAGAAAAAATTATTTGATATATGAAATAATCTTTCTAACATTTGAATATTACCGAAACTGAAAGTGCAATTTCATATTCTTAATGTGTGTACAAATATTTTTACATTCTTATTATATTAAAATAAAAGAAGCTCGTTTTTTAGACCATTATAGTTGTCAATTTACAACTCCTATTACAATTTATTTTGTTTTGAAGGAAAAAATTTACAAAATACTTTTGCTGGTGTAGAGGTGCCACACATCTTTTTTTGGGTAGTAACTCTATTGGCAAAACTGCTCAGTTGGACATTTATTTTAGTCACTTTAGGTAAACGACTCTGTTTATTAATAGGGGTTACATACGTATTACATAAAAAATAGTTATCAAAAGAAATAAAATAAGATACCTCTCTTATCTTCCTTTGCATAGGATAATATAGAAACATTCTAGTGCACAAAATGGTGGATTATATCTGACAAAGTCAAAATATTATTTCTCGTGGTGCTTATTGTACTCATCTAGAGATTAAAATTCACCAAATCTTGTGTAACAAAATTCAACATAACTTGTTTCTGATAATGAAGAGATTAGCTAGTTAAACATTTGATAACCTTGAATTAGAACAATTATTTAGGCAACCCAGTGTAATCGTATTTAGAAATAAATATTGTCTCATCAATATATATGAAACTTGGAGGAAACAACAATGAATAAATGATTGTATTGGAATGAATAAAACAGACATGCACATTAAACATTAGTGTTACCAGTTATGGCCTAATTAATATGCCAACCAAGGCAAGAAGGAAGTGGAGATCCTTTTCTTCTTATTTTTAAACAAATTTATGAGATCAACCGTACCACCATTTTGTGATCCCAGATATGGGCAAAGAAAATGAAAAGTGTCCGAATAGAGGCCAGAACATATTTAATAAATATGACGCATATACTTGTCTCGTTGCCCATGCAAAAATTTAATCTCTTTATCAGTCGAAAAAGAAATTCGACCGAACAATATAATCTACTATCCATAAAAAAAGAATTGCTCTATCGTTTCGTTGATCAAAACAATATTTCATTTTGTATTTTTGCTCTTGGAAGGAAGTGTGAAGACCAACTCAAAATAATCCGAACACATTTCACCTCACATCACATGTCATTAATTTCCCTTACTTTTCATTCATGTCATGACAGGGGCACTAAAGTTGATGACCCAACCCAAGTGAGCCTTATCCACATTGTTTTATTAGATTGCATATAGCCTTATTCACAAGCTTACAAACTAGACACATATAAAGAGAGAGAATTTTAGTGTCATTTGTTGGGTTCATGAATTATTTTCCTCAAATTGGAAGGTAATATATCAATCTACAAGTCACTATTACCCAAAATGAGATAATTTTAATTTTTGTATTTGTCTTTTTTCATTTGACTTGATTATGTTTTCTAGTTCATCGTGAAAAAATAATAAATCGTCCTAAATGGAAAATTCTAATCTTAGCATACAATCTGGTCATGTGCAAACATTCCAGTAATCAGAGTTCACATGCTTGAAAGTTAAGATGACATCAGATGATGGTCCCACTTAAAAGATGTTCATCTTTAAAGTCCTACCACCTCTTAGCTGAAGTAAAAATTAATTTTATTAAGAAAATATACCAACAGTTTTAGAAAATTTACAATCGAGAAAAGGGAAAAATGTTCCACAGAGAAAGGATGAGCATCTACAAATGTCAAAGTTTTTATCTTTACTTGGATTTTTTTCTTTTTCTATTTTCCTTTTAAGGATATATTAGCCAAGGATAAATCAAAGGAGACGAGAAAAATTATAGTACCAAATAAATGACTTCATTTCCCTCCCGTTCTTTCTTTCATGTTTTTCATTCTTTCCTTTCTAAAGAATCAGGCGTGGCTCAACAATTTTGGAGGCTTAAATTGCAAACTTTTACGAGAGGCCTCACGTTTTTTTAGGAATATTTATATAATTAGCCGGTCGAAATTATTGTTTACTTTTTCTTTCTGGTATATTATCACGATCCAAAATTATGTAATTGGTATCCAGCACACTATTCGACCCGAGCGAACCAAAATCATATGATGCATCCAAATCATATGCATGAAAATCAATTTAACTGCGAAAGCTCTTTGAAAATCATATATATTTTCAAGGTAAATAATGAAATATTTTTACAATTCAAAATCATACATAAAGCCTTTCACAATAATAATGAGACCAAATATAATAATATATTTTCATGTATGTCATGTACTATCCCATTGTATTGGGTAAGATTTGCAATATACAGGTGGTCGTCTCTCGAGCAGACACATGGCAGTAATGACAGGGTGGAGATGAATCAGCAGATAGTTAATACCGGATACAGTCATGTGACCGGTATTGAGTAGAGTCCGAGGATATAAAGATCGGGGAAGAGAATTTGAAAGTAAGGTACCGATTGAAAACAACAACATTAAGGAGCGGTCGTTACGAAAAATCACAACATTGACTCCCAACGTTATGCAATCTCCAAGAGGGTTTTTTATTTATCTTTAAGAGGGCATAATTTTGAGATTTACATCCTTTGATTCAACTATAAATAGCAACATTAGCACCCATTGTAAGGACACGAAATACTAGAATTACAAAGGCTATTATTCTTTCTCTCATTCACTTAAGCTTTATAAGATTGTTATCGAGATTTTTCAGTTACTCTTAGTTTCGGTGGGATCAATCTGAAATCAAGGCTTATTTTTCTTTAATTATCTTTATTTTGTTTTCTTTATTTTTTGTTATTTTATTAGTTAGATCAACTTAATCCATGTGTCTATAAAACCACATTTATAAATTCAACCGTACCTTTTTTGCAAGTAAACAGTTTGGCACCCATCGTGGGGCATAGACAATTATGGTGTTATTTTGATTGGTCCATCTTATACTAACGTGCTTTAAAGTTTTTCTATTTTAAGCATACTATAGTTATGACACATAATGATGTAACAATTTGCTCAATGTTGGAGTGAACAACAACAACGAGCCTGTGGACAATTTATATGATAGGACTCAAGATGATGATTCAACTAGTGAAACCCATATTGATGGGAATGAATCAACTCCGAGTCGGGTGGAAGGATATACTCGACGTGTGACGAGTCCTACTCCTGATGATTTGGATGACGAGCCCGTAGCCGATAACGTAAAATTTTTGAGAGCATAACAACAGAAATTATGAACCATTTCTTGAGACAGAACTGGATAATGACTGAGCTTCAACAAGCATTATCAAGTAGTTTCAAATAATTCAAATGATGTAGTTAGAGCCCCTCTTGGCGTTCCTATAAATCAAACGCCACCAAGAACCGGTAACATCGCTTTCAGGGGGAGTTCAGATCGAATAACAACCAGGCAGGTGATGCAGGTAGTGAATATGAAAATAAAAACAACGCAGACGATCCTTTCAAGACCGAACTCATGAGGTGCATGAGAGAAATAAATATTCAAATGTATCAGAATGCTGAATAATTTCACGCTCGGATGGATCAAAACCAGGGGGAACCTCCAGTCTTAAAGGGACCGTACTCGAAGAAGTATATACAATTGTCGTTCAAACCTAGTGTGACTCCGGAGTTGATCCCAAATAGATTCAATATACCTGATATTCAAATATACAATAGAACATCAAATCCACAAGAATAAAGTACAACTTACACCATAGTTGTGAAGGAAAACTATTTGGCTCCATATAAGATCAAATCAGTCTTGCTAAAGAAATTTGGTGAAACCCTAATGAAGGGGGTTTTAATATGGTATTCACTTTTATCTGAACACTCAATTGATTCTTTTGAAATGCTTGTAGATTATTTCACCAAAGCTCACGCTGGAGCGAGGAATGTTCAAGCTAGGAAAGCTGATATTTTAAGAATTACTCAAGGAGACTCAGAGTTACTACGAGAGTTCGTGATCAGGTTTCAAAAGGAGAGAATACTTCTGGCCGTACAAGATGAATGGGCAGCGGAAGCATTTACCAAGTGTCTTAATCTTTTAAGCTCTGATGCCTCAAGGAAGTTGAAGGAGAGTTTGTTGGAATTTCAAGAAACCACACGGGCTGATGTTCATAATCTCTATGAATAAAAATTAGAATTAAAGACGATCCATTGGGTTCTCTAGTATCCTTCAAAGTTCATAACCGTGATCGTAATCTATAAAGGTCTAAGAATGACCTCGATGCAAACTGGAGGCCATCTAGGAGTCATTTTCAATTGTATGTCTCAAATAAAAGGACAAATTCACGGACGAGACAAGGTCATAGAGGTTATCAATCGTTGGAAAGACCTGGACCGGATAGGAGGACTGATCTAGGATGAAGTAGCAGAACTTTGCAAGATAAAGAGCCATCGGGGGCCCATGATTCAAGCTATCCCCGATTATCAGATTATAATTATAATTTTAATATTAGCTTGGTGGAGTTGGTTTCTGCCATGAGGAGCATAAAGGAAGCAAGGTTTCCAAAACCATTTTGATCGGAACCCAATTAGAGAGATCCTAGTTTGTTGTGTGAATTCCATGGTACACATGGTCATAGGACTGGGGACTACAAATATCTTTGTGAAAAGGTAGCAATATTGCTGAAAAATGCTCATCTTAGAGAGTTCTTAAGTGACCGGACTAAGAATAATTATGGTAAAGGTCGTGATACAACGAAATCGACAAAACCAGCATGATCTCCTCGTCTCACAATAAACATGATTGTTGGAAGAGTTGAAGTGAATGGAGTGACATTTTTGGCTACAAAGAAGATGAAGATATTAGTTACTCATGGAAAGAGGATCCGGGAAACATCGGAGGATGATGAAATTACTTTCAATGAGGAAGATGCGTAGGGAATTATTTTACCATACAATGATGCTTTGGTACTATCTTTAAGTATTTTAAATTTCAAAATTAAAAGTGTGTTGGTTGATCTAGGTTCTTCGGCCAATATTATTCGACTAAGAGTTCTAGAGCAGGCAAAGCTGACTTGTAACATAGTTCTAGCATCAAAGCTTTTGGCTGGATTCAACCTAACAAGTGTGACGACCCAAGGAGAGATCGTTCTACCTACGTACACTGAAGGGGTGAAAAAATCTACATTATTTAAAGTTGTGGATGGTGATATGGGGTATAATGTGATTCTCGATGGCGGTAAATATACAATATGAAAGTTGTTAACTTATCACTAGTTGCTAAAATTCTTAATACTGGATAGAATTAAGAAGTTTATAGGTGATCATCACACTGTAAGGGAAATGGATGCGGTTACTTTGTCTAGCAGTAAGGTGGATAGAGTCAATAAATAACAGTTACAGGGTCCGGTGTCAACTTCCAATTCAATCCCAGTGGCAATACCGAATGAAGACGGTGGTGAGGAGGAGACACCAATTATTTACCAGGTACCCAGATCTTTCCACGTACTAGAAGTTACGGATGCAACAAAGTCAACCTCAGAAGAACTCGAACAAGTCACTTTGTTCGTTGAGTTCTCGGAAAGAAAGGTTTACTTAGGAACGGGGTTGAGCCCCGAACTTAGACGTAAAATTATTGAATTTCTTAAGGCTAACGCTGATTGTTTTGCATGGTCTCACTTAGATATGATAGGTAACCCACATGAAGTGGAAGTTCACAAGCTACGCTTTGACCCCAATTTCCCTCCGGTAAAGTAGAAGAAACGACCAATAGCCGAGGTCAGAAACATGTTTGTTAAGGAGGAGATAACGAGGTTACTTAATAAAGGTTCAATTCATGAAGTTGAATATTCTGATTGGTTAGCTAATCTAGTGGTAGTACCAAAAAAGAATAATAAGTTTAGAAAGTGTATTGATTTTAAAAATTTTAATAAGGCTTGCCCTAAAGACTCTTTTTCATTGTCGAACATCAATCAAATGATTGATGCCACGACTGTGCATGAGTTGATGAGTTATCTTGATGTATATTTCAGGTATAATCAAATAAGGATGCACCCGGAGGATCAAGAGAAAACATCATTTCTTACTAATTTTGGTAGTTATTCTTATAATGTGATGCCTTTTGAGCTTAAAATAGCGGCATCACCTATCAGAGGCTCGTGAATGAGATGTTTGAATGTTAAATTGGTAAAACTATGGAAGTTTATATTGACAACATGTTTGGTTAAGTCTCTTAGTGCAGAGGACTATTTGACTCATCTACAAGAAACATTTGACATCTTAAGGAAGTATAATATGCAGCTTAACCCGGAGAAATGTGCTTGGGTCCGGAAAATTTCTCAATTTCTTGGTTTCACAACGAGGAATTGAAGTAAATCCAGACAAGATCAAATCCATAGAAAATATTCCTGATCAACTGAATAGCGTAAAAGAGGTGCAAGGGTTGATCAGAAGATTGACAACCCTTAGTAGATTTATATCTATATCCTCAGAAAAGTGCCACCGGTTCTTTTTATTATTAAAAAAGAAGAATGACTTCTCGTGGACATCAGAATACCAACAAGTATTGAAGGATTTAAAGAAATACTTATCCAGCCCACCTCTGATGTCTAAACCGAAGGATGGAGAGCAATTGTTACTCCCTCCATTTCAATTTAAATGACACACTTTCCTTATTAGTTCGTTCTAAAAATATGACATATTTCTATATTTAGAAACAATTTAACTTTGAACTTTTTATTTTACCCACTTTACCCTTAATGAGAAGATTTTATAGACACACAAATATTATGGCCCCACAAAGTTTTTGCCTCTTAAGCTTTTAGAACCACATGATTCAAAAGTCTTCTTCTTTTTTTTGAAACTTTATGTCAAGTCAAACTACATTATCTAAATTGAAACGGAGGGAAGAATATATCTGGCGGTGTTAGAAGTAGCCTGCAAGTGCAGTTCTGGTCCAGAAAGATGAAGGTATGCGATATCCTATTCATCATGTTAGTAAAATATAGTCAAGTGCGGAATACTTAGACCCTACTTTCAATATCATCCCATAGCCGTGTAATGACTTTTCCCATGCGGAACGTCCTTCATAAACCTGAGTTATCAAGTCGATTGGCTAAATGGACAGTTGAAATTAGTGAAATTGATATTGAATATAAACCATGGACTGCAATCACTTCACAAGTTTTGGCTAACTTTAGTCTGAGGATGATGCCTTTGGCTGCAAAAGAAGCAATTTTGGTATCGGGGACTGTGTCCAGGTCTGGACCATGTTTACGGATGGTGCATCTAATGTGAAAGGGTACAATCTTGGTATAGTATTAATTACTTCTTCAGGAGAAATCCTAAGGTATGTCATTCGAATTGTTCCTTTAACTAACAAAGAAGCCGATTATGGGGCTATAGTACACGAATTAGCTTGGAGACTAACCTCCGAGGTGATTAAAGTAAAGTGTGATTCCCAACTAGTGGTCAAGAAGATATAAGGAGTTTTTGACGCTAAATAAGAACGAATGCAATAGTACTTAAACAAAGTCCAAGTTTTACTTTTTCGGTTCAAGGAGTGGTCAGTGATCCATATTCCAAGAGAGGAGAACGTAGAGGCTGATGCACTAGCTAACTCGGGGTCTTCAACAGAGTTGAAGGGCACTGATTCCGGTTCAGTTATACAGTTATTGCATTCAGTTCTAGATGTGGATGGTTATTATGAAGTTAATTCAAAAAACATAGTTTGGGATTGGAGATATGAATTTATTGAATATTTAAGGCATGACAAATTGACCGAGGATTCTAAAGCATCCCGGGCACTCAGAACAAAAGTTGCCCGGTATTATCTTGTTGATGGACAACTATATCGGAGATCTTTTCAGGGTCCATTGGCTCAATGCATAGGACTAGCGGAAGCTGATTATATAATGAAGGGAGTTCATGAAGGAGTTTATGGCAGTCATTCCGGTGCAAATTTATTGGTGCTCAAGTTAATGAGAGCCGGTTATTATTAGCACTGAAAGGAGCAAGATGCTAAAATGTTTGTACTTATGCTCAGTTAGTACACCAGAGGACAAAACTTTTGAATTCGGTTGTATCGCATGTCATTTATAAAATTGGGGATGGATATAGTTAGACCTTTACCTCAGGGACCCGGACATGTAAAATTTCTTTTGATTATGGCCGACTATTTTACTAAATTAGTTGAAGCAATTGCTTTCAAGAAGGTTGGAGAACGAGAGGTGATAGGTTTCATTTGGGATCACATTATTTATTTTAGAGTGCCAAAAGCAATTGCCTGTGACAACGGGCCACAATTTGTAGGCTCCAAAGTCACAAATTTCTTAGAGAGATTAAATATTTAAAGGATTACATCGTCTTCGTATCATCCAAGTACTAATGGTAAAGCAGAGTCAACAAACAAGGTGATATTTTAAAACCTCAAAAAGAATTTGGAGGATGCAAAAGGCAAGTAACCTGAGGAGCTACTGGGAGTACTATGGGCATACTGAACCACAACAAAATCAAGCACCGAAGAAACGCCTTTCTCCCATGTATATGGAGCAGAAACTCTGATTCCGGTGGAGATAGGTGAACCAACTATGAGGTTTTTCCGGACAAGCGAGCAGGAAAATACTGAAGCTATGTTGGTTAGCTGGATTTGCTTGATGAGCATCGAGATTTAGCTTATGTGATGATGATGGTGCAGAAGCAAAGAATGGAAAGGTATTACAATCGTAGAGCAAATCTCTATTATTTTAGAGGCAGAGACTTTATCCTACGGATAGTGACTCATAATACCCGGGAAGTCAACGTTGGAAAATTGGGGCCAAATTGTGAAGGACCTTACTGGATTTCAGCTATAACTAGAAAAGGCTCGTATCAGCTGGAAAATCAAGATGGAACTAAATTACAAAGCAACTGGAACGTGAGCCATCTCAAAAGGTACTACTGTTGAATATTAATGATTATACTAAAAGTATACGATGTGTTCTTCTTCTTTTTTTTCCGACTAGTTTTTGTCCCAAATAGTTTTTTCTAGCAAAATTTTTAACGAGGCAGCAATGTAAAGCATACTAAAAATATGAATTGCTGATAGTAGCTGGAAATCCAATGTTCGAATCCTCATACACTGCATTCAAACACTAGGGGAAAGATACTCCTACCAGTGTCAGATCGTGATAAAAAATACTACATGTGTTAGTGCTACCTTCAAAAAGCAAGTGCAATGTCTGGTAACACAGTAATACTGGGGACTGCTGAAATCGAGGAACATGTTAACATGTTTTGAACTTAGAAGTTTAGTTATTATGAATCACCTCAAGTCGGGACAGGGGACTGTACATCCAGCCCCGTAGAAATAAGAAATACAAATTAGCCACATGCATTGGCAGTTCTTTTATTTGGAAAATGTAATTGTTTTGCTTGTCTAAATATATTTTTGAAAATAGAAGGAATAAATAAAAGTGCTACCTTCAAAAAGCAAGTGCAATGTCTGGTAACGCAGTAATACTGGGGACTGCTGAAACCGAGGAACATGTTAACATGTTTTGAACTTAAAAGTTTAGTTATTATGAATCACTTCAAGTCAGGACAGGGGACTGTACATCTAGCTCCGTAGAAATAAGAAGTACAAATTAGCCACATGCATTGGCAGTTCTTTTATTTGGAAAATATAATTGTTTTGCTTGTCTAAATATATTTTTGAAAATAGAAGGAATAAATAAAAGTCCTTTTGTTTTTATCTCTTATTTCTTGTTCAAAAGACGTGGTATTTCCTTTATTTGAATGTTGCTTAAACATCTAATACAAGTGTCGGAATGGACAAGAGACGTACTCTTCAAGAGTACCGTAAACATAAGGGACCTCTCTTATAAAATCTTTTTGGTTAAAGGTTAAATTTCGAAAGCATGAATACCCGGTAATAAAGTTAACAAGATGTAAAAATTCCCTAACTTTATCAATAGAAAAGCATAGATCAAGAAGGTATCTTTTGCTAAATAAAAACCCCGAGAAGAAGATATCTTTTGCTAGCTAAAAGCCCCAAAAAGTTAATGGAGAAAGATAATTTTTATTTCAAAATCAATATTCCGAGCCTAAAAGAGAGTCCGATATAATTACAAGAGTTATAGTTACATTGATTGTTAAAAATAATAACTTTGTAAAATGCATCAATCTGCTTTATTAGCAGAGGTCGAAGGTTGAGAAGCGTCTTCTGCATCTTTTGGAGTTAAAGGTTGCTCATTTTTGGGCTCAACGTCTTCACCTTCGTCTTCACCTTGCTCTTCAAATTTCGAGGACTTGCAGCAAGTGTCCGAAGAGCTTGAGTGGTCCGATCAGGAATGTTCCCGAAGGATGTTGTTTCTAAAGCAAGAGTTTCGGCAATGTAGTCATCTATCTTTTCAATTCCATTTTTGGCATCTTCCAGAGTCTTCATCCTCATACGGTAAACAACATGAGTTTTCTCAAGTAAGAAAGAATCCTCTTAAGCTCAGAATCTGGCTCGGAGTTTTTGGATCTTCGATTGCACCCGCTCATTGTCAACCTTTAAAATATTGTAGGCCCCCGACAGTTCAGAATTGGTTTTAGCGTGTTCATAGTTTTGTTTCATGGCATTTTGGAGTATTTCCTCCATTTTGGCCCTTTTCTCTTAGGCCACAATAACTTCATTGGTCTTGGAGCATAAGTTAGCTTCCAAATTGCTGGTTTTTTCCATAGAAGCAAACTCACGCTCGTCAGCCGAAGTAAGAGCATCCTGTAACTCTGCCCATTTAACCTTTAACTTAGCAAGTTTGGCATATAGCTAAGTGGCTTCGTGACTATGAGCCCTCTTTTCTTACTCTGTTTGCTCCATTCGTGCCTCGAGTTCTTCCACTTGAGCAAGTTTAGCTTCTAAGGCAGGAAGGCGCTCAGCAAGTTGATCCCGCTCGAACTAAAGAGCTTCCTTGTCAAGTATCATTCTTTGTAGACCCTAGAAGGCAAGAAGGTTAGCCTGAATGGTTAATCTTAAAATAATCAGAAACATGGGTGGAAAATAATCACAAAAAAGAGAAGAGAAAAGCAAAAGAAACCTGAGCAAAAGAGTGCATGCTATTGTTGATTAAGCATTGAACAGAAAGGGTATCCATTTTCCTCATGTCCTTCTATGAAGCTAGTAGTTACAAATAATTGACTACCCCAACCACTTTAGAGAGAATATGCCACTCATTTAAATATGTAATGGTAACACTATGTTTACCATTAGGGTCCTGAATGGAAGTTGGGAAGACATTCTCTAGGTTCCTATGGTCAGGTGACCGGGAGGAACGAACATCTTGCTCCCGGTTAGAAGCGATTGGTGGTATAGCAGAAGTAGATGGTGGAGCAAAATTTGGGACATCACTTGAAGTAGTACCCTTCTGACCGGTAAGAACAACCGGAGCCCGGAAAGGAGAGTCAGTCATTTAAACCAATTCAGACTCTTGAAAGAGTTCCTCTACGTCCTTCTGATAAACTATTGGTGTTCTTCTTCTTCTTCTTTGAAGAGAAATCTTTTCATCATCATCCTCAATTTCTTCTTCATCGAGGACCATAGTGCCCGATCCTTCCAAAATCTCCTCTTTAATCGGGGACTTCTATTTAGCCTTAGTCTTAGAGGAATGCCTTCTTTTTGGTTTCTTCTTCTTGGGTCAGGGATTGACTGATGGTGCAACATCAATGGAGGCAAAAGCTACATCATGAGCCCTTTTTCGATGAAGGGCCTCTTGAAGTCGTTATTCATCCACCTTTGGGTCGAGAAAAACCTCAACAACCGGACAAACAGATGACCCCTTTGGAAGTCCAGAAGTTGCAACATGAAGCAGGGAAAGTCAGCAAGCTATTACCGAATGAAGGCACGTGTCAATAAAAAGGGAAAGATGAAGGTATTCTAACCGTGATTCTTGCGCCATCAATTTTCTTTATCTAAATTTTCTTCCACAAGTGGAGTGTGAGGCCCCGTAAAAGTTCTCCAAGAATTTGAGGCTTATGGTGCCAAGGTAAGCTAATGTATTTTGGAAGATTGTAGAAATGAAGAGGAGATACCCGTCAAAGTGCTATGGCACCTTTGGTGTTGTTTTCGTGCTTAGATACATTGTTATGTTATGAATATATAATTAGGATTGGTTTCTGGGGCTCTCTAACGGGTGAATAGCCCAAAATATTGGTGAAACTCTGCCGAAATTTCTAGAAACTTAGGGAGTTAGTCAAATTTTGAGCCATTATTATGAGAATAATGAACCGAGTCGTGATTGTTGGCCACGACGGAATCTAACCCTCATTCGAGGACGAATGATTCTATGTGTGTG
>AWOL01S0044155.1:52590-83582 GCA_000715115.1 Nicotiana otophora | reverse complement strand
GGGAGTGAGGCCCAGTAAAAGTTCTCAAAGAATTTGAGGTCTATGGTTCCAAGGTAAGCTAATGTGTTTTGTAACACGTTACGGATTTTTGGACTTGCAATGCTTCGAGGAGTTGGTAGAAAATTTTGCAAAAAATGGCGATTCTGCGGTTATATGACCGCGGATCCGTTCCTCTAACTGTCGAATCATCACGGAATGAGTAATGAGAAACTTAATTTTGAAGGTCATTTTGTGGTCCAATGTGCGACCGCACAACCGTTTCATAAACTGCATGTCCGTCGCATAATGAGCATGAGAATACTTGGAGGGAGATTTCGCGGTGCGATGTGCGACTGCATATCTGTTCTACGAACCGCAGATTGGTTTCGGATCTGATCAGGACAGCCCAAATTTGGAGGAAAGTTTTGTGGTCCATTTCACGGACCACATACCTGTTCTGCGGTCCTATCTGCGACCGCAGACCCAACTCAGAGGTTGAATTTTTGAGAAATTTTTACCTGACCCTATTTTAATAAAAAGGCATCGTGGGTTATTTTAGAAGGCTTCACCTATCATTATAGATATATGAGAGTTATCTAGAGCGAGAGGGAGGATCTCCAACATCCCTACTCTTCAAATTCTTGCTCAATCTTGAAGATTCAAGGAAGCTACTGACAAGGTCATCAACTAACCGGGTACGACTTCGTCCCTAAGGTTTCATGAAGGCTTTAAAATGGGTTTAAGTATAATTTAATAGTGATGGGGCTTATGGGATGGTGATCGAAATCCATAAGCCTGGAAACTCGAATGTGGGTATATGTGAGGGCTAAGAAGTGTGATTCTTGAAGTTTGGAGTAGATGGTTGGGCATGAATGTGCCAATAAAGGTTGATAGGTGTTGTAGGAATGTGTAAATTAATTTCTTGTTGTTGAAATTGGATTTGGGGAGAGGGAATTCCATTATAGAACCCTGTAGCCAATTTTGCACTTAGTGTTTGATGAAATGCCAATAATGACTAAGTCTATGAATGCCTCCCTAATAATTGTTCAATTTTGTTATGTTTCCATGAATTATAGTTTCTAAGAGTACGGAGAACATTTTAGTAATTCTAAGGAAAGCTCCATCGAGGTATGTTAGCTAACCTCTTTCTATAGAATCTGAATTCATGAGATCCTTGTAAGTTCTAAATGTGGTTTATTCAAGCACCTATTCTTATTATTTTGAATTACTTCTAATAATTGATTTATCCGAATGCTTATGTACTCAAGTCATATTATAATTTTCCCTATTATATTACTTTCCTTTGAAAAAATATTTCAAATATGGTTATTGTATCATGTTTCAATTGCAAATCACTATGCTTTCCTTATGGAAGAAATTCAATATGTTTAAGGCTCTTATTCTTCATGTATTTAAAGTCATGATTTCCAAAATGTTCTACATATTGATATCTATGATGATCTTTGAAAGTAAGAAAGGAAGTATGAAAAAAATGCGACCATCGTGCCAAAAATGAAGATTATCATGTATGGCCAAACGTGCCAATGGAATGAAAGATTTAATGAAATACAATGAGATGAATAAATTTCTTTTATATAGAAAATATTTTTGGGAGTATCGTTAGGTCACCGAGGAAGGCTGGGTTATAAAGGCCCAAGCCCGAAACTACACGTGTCGTTGTAGGAAATGGATGGGATATAAATTTCCGTTATGATATGTTTGATGTGCCGTAGAAATGCAGAACGTTTGATACTAATTAGATAGACTTTAGCTCATCTTTTAAAGTATTATAAGCCATTTCTTATGTAGTTTAGTGTTTTATAGGAAACCGGACTTGAATAACCAAGAACATGAAAAAGATGACAAAAACTTATGGAAAGGCAGAAATGCGGCAGGTCTGCGACCGTAAAAGTGATGTGCGGACCGTAGATCCATCGCAAAATGAAATAGACCACCCCAGTATCTGAGAGTCAAATATGTGGTTCATTTTGCGGCCGCACAACTCCTACGTAGACCGCATAGTGATCGCACAAATGCAAAAGGGTTTCTAGTGAAGATGATTTTGCGGCACGATATGCGGCCGCGAAACCAACATGAAGATCGCACAACCAAAATGCGATAAAAAACTGGAAAACTTTGTGATCAGATCTGTAGTGAAAAGGGACATGTGCGGACCGCGAATGCTTTTTGTGGCCCATTCTGCCGTCGCAGACTTTATCTGCAGGGTCATTTTTGTCACTTTTTGTCCACGACTTTTTGACCATTATTAATAGAATGACTAGGGTTTTTGTAGACCATCTTGTCCGAAAAAGAGGATGCACTTAGAGCATTGAATACACCATTATTTTGGAAGCTTTTGAGAGAGAATCCAAGACTTTGTCCTCTTTGTAAGCTTTATGACTTTATTTATTACTTTGTTGTTGTATTCTAGTATGAGTAGCTAACTTTAAGTACTAAGGGTGTGGACCCTAAGTAGGTGTAATGTTAATAGGTGTTTACCATCGAATATATATATTTATAATGGTTGGCTGATTTCTATTCATTTCTCATGCTTTATTTATGGTTGATGGTTGCAAACATTGACTAGTGCCATTTTACTCTATCTTTACTTAGAAAAGTGGGTTAGGGTTTAGTAGAATTGAATAGCAAGAACTCAAGGCATTAAACCTTGTTTAATAGAATCGCATAGGGATAAGTGAGTTCTACTTGGCATAAATTGATTGTTCTTAATTGTAACTCTTTTATATTTGGGAAATCATACAGAGGAAATACTACCTAATTATTGAAAAATATTGGGTAGTCATTTAGGAACTATTTGCATATCAAAGGACCCCATTTATGGGATTACACTGGGTTCGTTGTTGTTGCATATCAAAGGACCTTCCATTAGAAATAGATCATATTAATACTGATAATATTACATTCCGTTGATGGGGACACAACCTTGGTTTCTTAATCAGATTAATCAAATTCTCTTAACAAAATAGCTTTTCTTGACAATTCATAATTACAAAACTCTTTTTAAACTAACGGAATAGAACTATGGCTTAAGTCAAGTTTCACAATACTCAAGTAACCTTTTTACACCTATTCCCTGTGGAATTCGACCCCAACCTAGTTGGGTTATTATATTTGCCATCGACCGCCTTACACCATTTATATAGGTGTAATTTGAGCGTATTAATGTTGAGATTATTCCCCTTGATTGGGGTGAATGGATAGTTATAAAAGGACATGTCGAACCACACGACACTGTGGTGAAACAGCCTAGCCGATTGGGCGAAGATCAGACATTATAACCCGCACATGGTGGTATCGTATTTCTGTGTCAACCCTCTCTTTTTATGTTGGCATTCCATTTCAAGAGAGGGTATTTGGCTTTACATACTAGTACTATTACATATGTTCTAACGTCCCTTTTGCCAGGGGCACTGCATCTTTAATGGATGCAGGTGGTTTCTCAGCAGGCGACATTGATCCTTGATAGCAGCATACCCTCCACTCAGCGGATTTTGGTGAGCCCTATTTTATACTGAGGCCCATATGTTGTATTATTTTTATGTATATTACTTTTGAGGTATAGTCGGGGGCTTGTCACCGGCATTTCCATATTTGTACTTATGTTCACTTAGAGGGTCCGTAGACATATTGTGGGTTGTATTTTGATTGGGGAAAACAAACTAAAATGTCGTACTTGTCGTACATATTTCCACTTTTAAACTATGAACTTCTAATATTTTGATAATTGCAAATGAATTTTATAACAAGTAATGTAAATTAGGGGTTATACACCTTATCCTCTCATTATCTATCTCTTGATATCTATTCTCGAAATGTTTGTGGGCAAGCTTGGGTGGTAGGCACTAAATAGGCTTGCTGGACTCAAGTAATTCAATCGCATCCGCTCCCTATGGCCGGGGCATGACAAGCTTGGTATCAGAGCCTAAGGTTTTAAAGTGTCCTAGGATATCTCAGAGCCGTGTCTACTAGAGTCCTTATTATCGGTGTGAAGTTGACCATATCTATAATTAGGATGCTACGCATTTAGGAATTTCACCCTTCTTTGATATTGTAGATCGTGCGATAGAGCTGATTTTAAGACAATTCCCCTTTTTAACTCATGCTTTAATCTAATTTTCAGTACATGGCGCCTAAGAAGGCGAGGAGTGTCCAAAGGGCCAATGCCACCCCAGGAGTGGCAGTTAATGAAGTGCCCAATGTTGCGGGTGAGCACCCGAGAGGTGAAGACATTTCCCCAACCACAACACCTTATGTTTCTACTACACCTCCTGAGAATGTACAAACTCCTACTCCAACTGATATTCCAGTTCCGCCTCCAGCCTCATCCCTCTGTCCTAGTTCTTCTAATTGGGACTGTATAGGAGGCATCCAATTGTTGACTTAGATAGTGGCTTCCCAGGCCCTGAGATTGAATGCTACACATATTTCCTCAAGCCAACAAGGGGATTATACTAGATCCAGGGTGAACTGACTCCTTCAGTTGGATCTGTTACAACCAAAATTTGGCACGTGAGAGTACGTCGTAAGTCAATTGATGTAAGCTCAGAAATGAGATCGTCTTTGAAAGTACATAAAGTAAGTTAATCATGTTATCTTGGAGGTTAAAAATCTTTAAGATCACGGATAACAAGTACCAAGAGGATTGAAAGGCTTAGAAGCTAAACAAATTGAAGAAAATAAGTTTCATCGAATGTCGACAAGTTGGGAATGTTATAACATATACTTTTGGGATGATACTAGGTTGATTAAAATTATAAGGAGGTTATGTTATGAGTTATTTTAGTCGTATGATAGTCGTGTATTATGTTTTGAAGTCAAGCGAGTTGTGGAACAAAAGTTGGCAACGGTCATCACAAGTTACATTCATAAATGTGCTGAACATTAGGTCAAATTTAGCTGCGCTTTTCTCCCACATATACTTGGAATTACAGGATAATCCACCTACCAAAATGAAGATCTATGCGTCTAGTTTCTAAATCATTAAATCGTTCATCAATATGACATCTGTGTAGAGAGATATTCACATTTTCGTGAGACCGCACAAGCAGCTCCCAATGGGACCCACTTAGGCGGTGAACGACCCTTGAACATTTTAAAGGGGTTGGACGGCTCATTTTTGGTTATTTTCGATTAAAGACAGTTTTCCAACTCTCTCAACACTTCCCTAATAGTTCTCTAAGGTTTCAAGTTGAATCCAAGGTGGTTTTACCTAAACCCAGCCTCAAAAGTTAGCCTAAGTGAAGAAGAGAGTCTCTATGGTGTTGTGATGTATTTAAAGGTGCTTGTAAGCTAAGGGAAGATTTGGTTCAAGTTTCTTCTGATTATTTATGGTATTTATAACACCCTATTTCTTGGTCCTAAGCTTATCTATGTGTTGGTTAAGTTATTTAGATGAAGAATTACAAGATAGAACTTGAAGTTGTATAAGCAGTTGTTGTCTCTTATTGGACTATTTTGGAGTTGTGTATATGACTTCATATGGCTGAAAATTGTGGGGAATAGCTTGGTTATAATGTTCTTATTGTTGTTATTCTTGTCAATATGTTGAGTATGTTGATGATGTTGTAAATAGGAGAAGAAGCAATCACACAATACCTAGAAGTTGTCCATGTTGTTGTTATATCTTGTTGGGTTGTTTGATTTTACTTTTATGATGGATATAAGGTTGGAATGTCATGTCAATATATATGTTTATATGATGGACCTGTTTATGATGTTGTAAGTATAGGGGAGATAGGAAAAAGAGTTGGGATTTGGTTCCAATCCAAGCTTGCCACTCGTCGTGTTAAATTGTAGTTTCATTGGTGACATTTGTGCGCTTGTTGTTGTGTAGATTGATTGGTGTTGTTGGGATGTTGGGTATGTTGCAGTGATGAAGGTATATAGTTGAAGGTTGTATGTGTTCTTGTTGTTTTGATGGACTTGGGGAAAGCAAGGAAAACATGGGAGATGCTGTCCGTTTTAATATAAAATAAACTTGCCATTCGTTGTATGATAGTTGCATCATTCGTAGCTTAACGATAGTATTATTATTGTTGTTATATATTAAAGTGCGATGAGATGAGTTCAAAGTGGTATCGGAGCAGTTCTGTCCTAGAGAGTCTACAAGCTGTGTCTAGTAGAGTCTTGTTTATGGGTATGTTGTGCACCATACTTATTAGCAGGAAGCAACTGGGCATTTAGGAATATCACTCTTTCTTCTTACTCTAGATCGTGTGGTAGAGCTAAGTTGTAAGAATTCAAACTCCTAAATTCTATTTTATTCGTAATACAATGATACCTAAATCTAGAAAGTCAGTGGTAAGAGATTGCATGTGGCTGTGGAAGAGTTGAGTCAGAGGAACTCGATTTTGCATCATGCTTATGATGAGTAAATATGAGGTCTTCAGCAGATCATATGTGTACTAAGACGTGTAAGCTTATTGATAAGGAGCCCTAAGGCATGAATAACTATCCACCCATATGGTAAAAAGCAATAAGAGAATCAAAAGGTAGATACAAGTTTCAACAAGTAAAAGAAGCGAGGTGAAGAAGGGTACGAGGTACCAAATTAGTGAAGATTATCAGTATTTACAATTCAGGAAGATAAATATAAGCATTCTGAGTTACTTTCAATAGTAACAGAGATATATACAATTGACCAAATCCATCTCAATTATGCCCTATGGGAGCTAACAGATATAGCTTAAGAGAAGGGTGGGATATCAGGATCCAGCTGGGTTAGAGTAACCCAAAATTTTGGATGGATTGTTATCATTAGCTAACATTTCCGAAGGATAGTGTAAATCATGGTAATAGTTCTCCTTATGAGACACCCAAATGGTGCACTCTAGAATAGTACTGTCAGATATGATTACTAGAATGTTCAAAATTTTTAGAAGATATGCAGTAGAATCCTAGAAGGGATAAGTATTTACCTTAGTATGACTCCCGCCCCTAGGAAAAAAATGAGAATGTTAGGCGACCCGAAGAGCCAGTAAGATGAAGCAAGGGGAGCTAAAAGTGAAAGAATGTTTTGTTGAAGTTTTAGAATAAAGTGATAGACAAAAATATTAGCAGGAAAATAAGAAGAGAATAATGATGTATTATGAGTAAGATGTGATAAATGGATGATTTTATGGCCTTGTCGGCCTATGTTTTGAGTGTACAAATAATCATTTTGGTCTTATAGGCCCATATGTCACATGTATAAGTTTGTATACTATGTTGGGCCGTCCTATGTCGAGTATTCTCTTTGTTTTAATTATGGTTATCCCATGACGGTCTTTTTGGCTCATTTACCCATGATAGTATGATAAGAAGGACACGTTACGTTGGTACTCGATTGAGTTAGGCACCGGGTTCCCTTCGTGGCCCTTTTGGTTTGGGTCGTGACAGGATTCTCTGTTATTCACAGGTACTAAGCCCGAGGAGGACCCCCTCAAGCATTTATTGATGAGGTGCACAAGACTCTCTGTGTTATGCGTTCCACTGAGACAAAAGTAGTGGAATTGACCTCCTATAGCATGCAGGAAGTGGCGTATTCCTGGTTTGAATTTTGGAAGGAGTCCCGTGAGGAGGGTAGCCATTCGACAAAGTGGAACGAGTTTGCGTATGCTTTCATGGATTATTTCTTGCCTGCCGAGACTAGGGCAGCCCGTGCCGCCAAGTTTGAGAACTTGAAACAAGGTAGTATGAGTGTGTAGGACTACCATATGAAATTTGCGGATCTTTCCAAGCATCCTATCTATGTGTTGCCCACTATGAAGGCTAGGGTTCGCAGGTTTGTGCAGGGCCTTAGCCCTTTGGTCATCAACAAGGCCGCTACAACTGCCTTGAATTCAGATATGAACTATGGGAAGATGGTGGCATTTTCTGAAGCCACGGAGACCCAAAAAGAACAGAATGGAGCGATATGGTAACAAAAAGGCCCGGTTCGTGGGCAACTTTGGTGGTTCTTTTAGTGGTGGTAGTAGCGTAGTCCTTATACTTAGTTTTCAGCTAGTGCATCGCCATCAGGGCCTGGTCAATAGTAGTGGAGTTATTTCAAGCCCAGTCAGGGCAATAGGGAATCTTATCAGCAGGCTCAGTCAGACGGGAGATTCCAGCCGCAGTAGAGGCCCTCGTGCCCTAGGTATGGGAAGATGTACTCGGGATTCTGCTGCATGGACCTTCCCATATGCTACGAGTGTGGTCTTAGGGGACATATTCAGAGAGATTGTCGTTTGTCTCATCAAAATGTTGGTGGAGGTATGGAACAGCCAGCCAGTTTAGCAGCTACTACTTCTGCAGCACCCCCTCCAGCTCGAGGTACTCCAACACCCGTAGGGCATGGTACAACTAGGGGTGGTGCACAGGGTACGAGAGGACCTGGTAGATTCTTTGCTATGAGGGGACCACAGAGTTTGGAGGCTTCTCCAGATGTCATCACAGGTATACTGACTGTCCAATCTCATGATGTGTATGCTCTTATAGATCCTGGTTCCATTCCTTATGTTGCTATGGAATTCGGGATAGAACCGGAATAACTTTGTGAGTTGTTCTTTGTATCTACTCCTATTGGTGAGTCTATTGTGGCCACATAAGTTTATAAGGATTGTATTATCACCATACATGGTAGAGATACCATGGCCGACCTAATTGAATTGGCGATGGTGGATTTTGATATGATAATGGGGATGGACTGGCTTCACTCATATTTTGCCAAGCTTGATTTCCGAAGTAGAACTATTAGGTTTGTGTATCCAAACGATCCAGTAATTGAGTGGAAGGGGGATGATATAGTGCCAAAGGTTAGGTTTATTTCTTACCTTCAAGCCGCGAAGATGATTATCAAGGGATGTATCTACCATTTGGTTCGAGTCATGAACACCGAGGATGAGGCACCGACACTTGATTCCATGGCGGTTGTGAATGAATTTCTGCAGGTTTTTCCTGATGAGCTTCCTGGGATCCCACTAGACAGGGAGATTGATTTTGGGATCGATGTGTTGCCAGGCATGCAACTATATCAATTCCACCCTACCGAATGGCTCTGGTAGAACTGAAGGAACTGAATGAGCAGTTGAAAGATTTACTAGAAAAGGGTTTCATCCGACCGAGTGTGTCGCCTTGGGGCACACCAGTTCTCTTTGTAAGGAAGAAAGATAGGTCACTGAGGATGTGTATTGACTATCGCCAACTTAACAAGGTCAATATCACGAATAAGTACCCATTGCTAAGGATAGATGACTTGGTCAATCAGTTGTAAGGTGCTAAGTTGTTCTTCAAGATTAACTTAAGATCTAGGTATCACCAATTGAAGATCAGGGAGCAGGATATTTTGAAAACAGCTTTCAGGACTCGGTATGGGCACTTTGAATTTTTGGAGATGTCTTTTGGGCTACCCGACAGCTTTCATGTATCTTATGAATCGAGTCTTTATGCCTTTCCTCGACTCTTTTGTTATAGTGTTCATTGACGACATTCTTGTGTATTCACGAAGTCGAGAGGACCACGTCGATCACCTCAGGCAGTTTTGCAGTCTCTATACCAGCACAAGTTGTATGCAAAGTTTTTGAAATATGAGTTTTGGCTCGAGTCTGTCACTTTATTGGGTCATGTTGTCTCGAGCGAGGGAATCAAGGTTGATCCTTGAAAGACTGCAACAGTGAAGAATTAGCCTAGACCTATAACTCCGACAAAGATTCGCAATTTCTTGGGCTTAGCTGGGTATTACAGAAGGTTCATAGAGGGGTTTTCTTCTCTTGAATCTCCATTGACTAAATTGACATAGAAGGCAGCAAAATTCCAGTGGTTAGATGCTTGTGAAAAAAACTTTCAAGAGTTGAAGTCAAAGTTGACCACGACACCGGTGTTGACCTTACCGGAGGGTACGAATGGGTTGGTTGTGTATTATGATGCTTCAAGGGTTGGACTTGGGTGTGTATTAATGAAACATGACAAGGTGATCACATATGCTTCTAGGAAACTCAAGAACCATGAGAAGAATTATCCAACACATGACTTAGAGCTTGCGGTGATGGTGTTTGCATTGAAGATTTAGAGTCATTATTTGTATGAGGTCCATGTGGACATATTCACGGACCATAAGAGTCTTCAATATATCTTCAAGAAGAAGGAGTTGAATCTAAAGTAAAGGAGATGTCTTGAGTTACTCAAGGACTACGACATCGATATTCTCTATCATTCTGGGAAAGCTAATGTTGTGGCGGATGCTCTTAGCCGGAAATATATGTGCAATTTGGCTCACTTGGAGGCATACCAAAGGCCGTTGGCCAAGGAAGTTCACCAGTTGGATAGTTTGGGAGTTTGACTTGCGGACTCTAGTAAAGGTGGGGTGATTGTGCAAAATAGGGCCGAATTATCACTCGTAGTGGAAGTCATGGAGAAACAATATGTCAATCCGTTTCTGGTAAAATTGAAGGAGGGGATTCATAACCACAAGACCATGGATTTTTCTCTTGGCATGAATGATGGTACACTCAAGTACCATGAAGGATTATGTGTTCTGAATGTAGATGGTCTCCGGGAGAGGATGGTGACAGAGGCTCATAGTTCCAAGTATTCTTTGCACCTAGGCTTTACGAACAAGTACCATGATCTCAAGGAAGTCTACTGGTGGAATGACATGAAGAGGGACATAGCGGACTTTGTGGCTAGATGCCCAAACTGTCAGCAAGTGAAGGCCGAGCACCAAAAGCCCGGTGGCTTGGCAAAAAATATAGAAATTCCAATGTGGAAGTAGGAGATGATCAATATGGACTTTGTAGTAGGTCTACCTCGCACGCCTCGTAAGTTCGACTCGATTTGGGTGATTGTGGATCGACTCACGATATCAGTACACTTCTTGTCTGTCAAGGCTACCAACACAACAAAACATTATGCCTAGTTATATATCAAGGAAATAGTCAGATTGCATGGCACCCCAGTTTCCATCATCTCAGATTGAGGGGCGCAGTTCACTGCTAACTTTTGGCAGAAATTTTAGCAAGGTTTGGGTACTCAGGTGAATCTTAGTACGGCTTTCCATCCACAGACCGATAGGCAAGCAGAGCAGACTATACAAAAACTTAAGGATATGTTGCATGCTTGTGTTCTTAACCTCAAGGGTAGTTGGGATGGTCATTTTTCGCTCATAGAATTTGCCTACAACAATAGTTACTATGCCAGCATTCAGATGGCACCATTCGAGACTCTATATGGTAGGAGATATAGATCTCCCATTGGTTGGTTTGAAGTTGGAGAAGCAAAATTTATAGGGACAGACCTCGTGCATCAGGTATGGAGAAGGACGATATCATTAAGAAACGGTTGAAAACCGCTAAGAGTTTCCAAAAGTCCTATTCGGATGTGCGCCGCAGGGACTTGGAGTTCAAAGAGGATGATTGGGTATTCTTGAAAATCTCGCCCATGAAGGGCATAATGCGATTTCGGAAGGAAGGGAAATTGAGTCCAAGGTATATCAAACCGTACAGAATCATGCAGAGGGTTGGTCAAGTGGCTTAAAGGCTCAGGTTACCTCTAGAGATGTCCTTAGTGCACCCGATGTTTCATGTATCTATGTTAAAGAAGGTGGTTGGAGACCTGTCGCTCATCGTCCTGGTGGAGGCTATTGAAGTTAGTGAAGAATTGACTTATAAGGAGATTCTAATTGCCATTCTTGATAGACAAGTTTGAAAGTTTAGGAATAAATAGATTTCATCCATCAAAGTGCTATGGCGAAACCAACAAGTTGAAGAGACCACTTGGGAGGATGAGGAAGAAATGAAGAAGAAATACCCTCATTTGTTTGTGTAATCAAATGGTCATGTTTTAAAGAATGTTAGAGGTTTACTTTCTATGGGTTATGTTCAGCTTGTACAATTTATACTAAGGCGCTCCTTTTTGGCAATGCGATGCTTATAATGTTATAGTTGTTGTTGTTGTCGTGATTAGATGCATTGTTATGTTATGAATTTGTTGTTAGGATTTGTTTCTGGGGATCTCTGACACGTGGATAGGCCCAAATACAGGGGAAACTCTGCTGAAATGTCTTGAAATTTCGGGAGTTAGTCAAATTTTGAGCCATTGTTATGAGAATAATGAATTGAGTCATGATTGTTAGGATTGGTTTCTGGGGATCTCTGACAGGTGGATAGGCCCAAATACAGGGGAAACTCTGCCTAAATTTCTTGAAATTTGGGGAGTTAGTCAAACTTTGAGCCATTGTTATGAGAATAATGAATTAAGTCATGATTGTTGGCCATGACGGACTCTAACCCTCATTTGAGGATGATTGATCATAAGCGGGGGAGGATGTGAGACCCTGTAAAATTTCTCTAAGAATTTGAGGTTTATAGTAATGTGTTTTGGAACGTGGTATGGATTATTGGACTTGCAATGCATCGAGGAGTTGGTAGAAACTTTTGCAGAAAATGGTGATTTTGTGATCCATTATGCGATCGTGGATCTACTCCGCTGACCGCAGAGTCGTTGTGGAATGAGTCAGAAGCAACTTAATTTTGAAGGTCATTTTATTGTCCAATGTGTGACCGCATAACCGTTTTGCGGATTGTGTTCCATCACATAATCAGAATGAGAATTTTTGGAGGGAGATTTTACGGGTGATGTGCAACCGTATAACTGTTTTGTGAACCACAGACCGGTTGCATATCGGATCAGGCCAGTCCATATTTGGAGGACCATTTTGCCATCCATTTTGCAAACTACATACCTATTCTACGGTACTATCTGTGATTGCAGACCCGTTTCAGAGGTTGAATTTTGGGAAAATATTTACCCGACCCCATTTTAATAAAAAGGCATCATGGGTTATTTTAGAAGGCTTCAGATGTTATTATAGAAAGATGATATTTATCTAGAGAGAGAGGGAGGAGCTCTAACATCCCTACTCTTCAAATTCTTGCTCAATCTTGAAGATTCAAGGAAGCTACTCACAAGGTCATCAACTAACCGGGTAAGACTTTGCCCCTAAGGTTTCATGCAAGCTTTGTAATGGGCTTAAGTATGATTTTATAATGATGGGGCTTATGGGATGGTGATCGGAAGCCATAAGCCCTTAAACACGAATGTGGGTGTATGTGAAGGCTAAGAAGTGTGATTCTTCAAGTTTGGAGTAGATGGTGGGGCATGCATGTGCCAATAATGGTTGAGAGGTGTTGTATGACTGCGTAGATTGTTTTCTTGTTGTTGAAATTTTTTTTGGGGAGAGAAAACTCCATTATAGAACCTTGTAGCCGATTTTGCACTTAGGGTTCGATGAAATGCCAATAATGGCTAAGTCTATGAACGCCTCCCTAATAATTGTTCAATTTGGTTATGTTTCCATAGATTGAAGTTGCTAAGAGTAGGGGGAACATTTTAGTAATTTTAAGGAAATCTCCATCGAGGTATGTTGTCTAACCTCCTTCTATAGAATCAGAATCCATGGGTTCCTTGTACGTTCCAAACATGGTTTGTTCAAGCCCTTATTCTTATTGTTCCGAATTGCTTCTAACAATTGATTTATCTGAATGCTTATGTACTCAAGTCACGTTTCAATTGCCCCTATTATATTACTCTCCTTTGGGGAAATATTTCAACTATGGTTATTGTATCTAATGCTTATGACGTGAATTCATGTTTCAATTGCAAACCATTATGCTCTCCTTATGGAAGAAATTCAATGTGTTTAAGGCTCTTAATATTCATGTATTTAAAGTCATGATTTCCACAAAATGTTCTACATATTAATGTCTATGATGATCTTTGAAAGTAAAGAAAGGAAGTATGAAATATGAAACGTGTCCATCGTGCCAAGAATGAAGATTATCATGTATGGCCAAACGTGCCAATGGAATGAAAGATTTAATGTAAGACTGTGAGATGAATAAATTTCTTTTATATAAAAAATATTTTTGGGAGTATCGTTAGGTCACCAAGGAAGGCTGGGTTATAAGTGCCCAAGCCCGAAACTACAGGTGCCAGTATAGGAGATTGATGAGGGATAAATTTTCGTTATGATATGTTGAGATTATTCCCCTTGATTGGGATGAATGGATAGTTAGCAAAGGACATGTCGAACCATATGACATTGTGGTGAGACAGCCTAGCTGGTCGTGGCAGAGATCGGACACTATGCCGCACACATAGTGGTATCATGTTTCTATGTCAACCCCCATACACTGGGGTGAGACGGCTTAGCCGATCGGGCAGGGATTGGACTCCATTCCACGTGCATGGTGGTGTGTCAGTACTAAAGATCTCCCAGCCTAAAATATTAATGCTTACTTTAAGGTTTACTTTGTTTTAACTTGGCATTTAAATATTATTGATTTCCTTACTGCTTCCATGTTTCTCTCTTTTGATGTTGGCATTCTATTCCATGAGAGGGTATTTAGCTTTACATACTAGTACTATTCCATATGTACTAACGTCCTTTTTGCCGGGGGCACTGCATCTTTAATAGATGCAGATAGTTTCTCAGCATGCGGCATTGATCCTTGATAGAAGCATACCCTCAACTCAGCGGATTTTGATGAGCCATATTCTATACTGGGGCCCATATGTTGTATTATTTTTATGTATATTATTTGTGAGGTATATATGGGGCCTTGTCACCGGTACTTCCATATTTGTACTCATGTTCACTTAGAGCCTTCGTAGACATGTTGTGGGTTGTATTTTGATTGGAGAAAACAAACTAAAATGTTGTAGTTGTCGGACATATTTCCACTTTTAAACTATGAACTTGTAATATTTTGGTAATTTCAAATGCAGTTCCTAACAAATAATAAATTGGGGGTTATAAACCTTATCCTCTCGTTGTCTATCTCTTGATATATATTCTTGTAATGTTTGTGGGCAAGGTTGGGTGGTAGGCACTAAGTAGGCTTGTTGGACTAGGGTAACTTAGTCGAGCGCCGGTCCCACTCCCTAAGGTCGGGGCGTGACATGGAGTTCCAGCGTGGAAGTATCTAAAATCTTATGAACCCACTAGATAAGTTTTCTACTGCTTGTGGAGGTTGACCATGGCGGGTAAGAGGAGGAGTAGAGGGAGGCCTAAGAAGAACTGGGGTGAGGTGATTAGGTAGTACATGGCTCTACTTCAACTTACCGAGGACATGACCCTTGATAGAAAGGTGTAGAGGTCGAGAATTAGGGTTGAGGGTTGACAGGTAGTCTAGAGTTTTTCCTAGTCTTACTAGTAGTATTAGTGTTAGTCTTGTATTTTCCTATTCCTAATCCCTTGTTATTACACGGTGTGTCACTATTTCCAGTAAGATTGGCTCTATTTTGTAGTGTCGTATTCTTGGATTTTTGTTATTACACGTTGCTACATTTACTTCTATATCTTATTACCTTGTTGCTGCTATTGTTTGTTTATTGCTTCATTTTCACTGTTCTTGAGCCGAGGGTCTTTCGGAAATAGCCTCTCTACCTCCATAAGATAGGAGTAAGGTCAACATATAATTTATCCTCCCCAAACTCACTTTTGGGATTTCACTGGGTTTGTTATTGTTGTTGTTGTATTTATCACTTACAAAATGCTAAAATCAATCAATTACCTATTAAAATACTTCAAGAATATATAATAAAATCCTTTGTATATAAATCTACTCTAATAAAAATTTTAAAATTGTTATGAGGAAATAATAAATGGTAAAATCACTATTCTGAGCATGTAATGCACCTATAATATTGTCACAACCCGGAATCCCACCCTCGGGACCGTGATGGTGCCTAACCAGTTTTAACAATTCAAATTAAAATGTTAACAATAATAACCGAAATAATCTGAAATAGAGTGATATAATACTGAATAACGTAATCTAAACATATCCCAGAATCTAGAATCACGAATACATGAGTATCTAGAGTGCTACAGATAAAGTTTGAACAAAATACAACTGTTTTGAAGCTAAATAAACAGTAATGATAGAATGTAAGGGGACTTGAGGACTGCGGACACCATGCAGCTATACCTCAAGTCTCCAAAAGTAGTTGAATCCGAGCAGTCTCGCTATGTGCTGTTGGGATCAACTCTGGTATCTGCACAAAAAGTGCAGAAGTATAGTATGAGTACAATCGACCCCATGTACCATGTAAGTGCCGAGCCTAACTTCAACGAAGTAGTAACGAGCCGATGGAAACTCACTCACAAATAACCTGTATGAGATAATAACAACAGAAAAATAGGGATAGAAATAAAGCAATAAATCATATAAACGAACCCGAAGGTCATATACCAGAGATCCCAGAATAACAAAGTCTCATATTACAACACTGAGGATAACTCAACAATCACAAATAATTACAACATATTCAATCTATTGCGGCGCGCAACCCGATCCCACCATATCATCATCTGATCATATCATAATACGTCTTTATTCCTTCTTTTCATTTCAATACCATTTAATTCCGTTGCGGCGTGCAACCCACTCCCAAAATAAGTTTTCAAGTCATCAACATAAAAAATTCAATAATAATATTTATAAAACATCAACTTCAAGAAGGTGAACATACAAGACAGTAGAGAATCATAGAATAATATGAGAAACAACATTTTAGAGTGCATTAAATAATATATGAACAATAAAAACATGTAAAATATGTGGCAATTTAAATATAAAGTTAAGCAAGTAGAAACAAGAAACAAATAAACAGAAATCATGTGAGGAATGAATAAATTAAGGTAAAGTAGCAGTCAAATGACAAGTAACAAATATAGCATGAAAGTCAAGTAAAAACATTTAACAATTACACCATATAACAAGAAATATCATGGAATAATCGAAAACATGGAAATAAATATTCAAATCCCACATGCTAAATCCCATGACAACGTATATACACTCATTACCTCGCATATACGCTGCTTCTCCACACAAATCACATAACAATTAATTCAACAAGTCCTAATTCCTTCAAGTCAAGGTTCAACACAACACTTACCTCACTCCGCAAACAAAGCAATCAATCAACAACGGCCTTGCCTTTTGAACAAGCCTCCAAACCAACCAAATCTAGCAAATTATCGATCAACGTTTCAAAATAAGCTTTAGAAACTACCTATTAATTAAAAAGGTTCAATTGTGATCATTTTTGAAAAAGTCAACAAAAGGTAACCCCGGGCTCGCTTGGTCAAAACCCGAGGCTCAAACAAAAATCCGATTACACATTCACCCTCGAGCCCGGTTATGTGATTTGTTTCTAAATTCGACCTCAATTTGAGGTCTAAATCTCAAATTTATAAAATCTCATTTATCTACTCAAATCCCTAATTTCTAACATGGAAATCTTAGATTTGATGTTGAAATCTCATGAACAATAATAAAAAATTGAAAGCAAGTGGATTAGAGTTGCTTACCAATAATTTTGGAAAGAAATGTCTCTTGAAACATCGCCTCTAGAGTGTTTAGGGTTGATAAATGGTGTACAATGAGCTAAGTCCCGATTTTTTCCTCTTTTACCCAGCTGCAGATGTCGCAATTGCGAGCATCGCAAATGCAAAGCACATATTGCAAATGCGAACTGTGCATCACAAGCCCAGATGTTGCAAATGCGATAAAATGATTGCAAATGCGAAAACCCAACCTTCGCAAATGCGACCAAATTCTTCGCAAATACGAAGACGTTCCATTTCTGCCAGGCATCGCAAATGCGACCAAATGCTCGCAAAAGCGACCCTAGCCAGTTCGCAAATGCGAACTATTTCCTCGCAAATGTGAGGTGACCCAATCTTAGGCCCTTCTCGCAAATGCGAACTTTTGTCTGCAAAAGCGAGGCTCGCAAATGCGAACTTTTGTCCGCAAAAGCGAGGCTCGCAAATGCAAGGCAGACCTAGCAAATGTGAGATCTGCAACTGAACACCATAACTAGAAAGACACCAATAGACTTCAAACCATCCAAACGCATCTGAAACGCATCTGAAACTCACCCGAGCCCCTCGGGCTCAAAACCAAACATGCACACAAGTGCAATAACATCATACAAACTCGCTCGCACATTAAAATTACCAAAATAACATCTAAAACTACAAATCGAACACCAAAATGAATGAAATTTCAAAGGAAAACTCAAGAACGACTAGAATCACAACTAAGCATTTGATTCATATCAAACCAACTCCGAATTGCACCAAATTTTGCAGACAAGTTTCAAATAGTAAAACGGACCTATACCAAGTCTCAGTATCAAAATTCGAATTTGATAGCCATGAAGTCAATTTACGATCAAACCTAGAAAATTTCCAAACTTTCAAATAACTAGCTTTCGGCAAAATGAGTCAAATCAACCTAGAGACCTCCGATTTCAATTTCGGGAATACACCCAAGTCCAAAATCACAATACGGACCTACCAAAATTGTCAAAATACTGATACGGGATCGTTTACACAAAATATTAACCGTGGTCAACTCAAGTTATTTTTTAAGACAAAAATAATATTTTCTTCAAATATTTACTTAAAACCTTTTCAAAAAGTGACACGAACTTTGCACGCATACCAAAAAATATCAAAAAGAGCTAATGGAAGTCTCAGAACACGGAAATAAGGGCGAGTACTCAAAATGACCTATCGGGTCGTCACATTCTCCACCTTTAAAAGAAATATTCGTCCTCAAACGGACATTAAAAAGTACCTGGACTGGTAAAAAGATGTGGATATCTACTCTGCATATTGAACTCGAACTCCCACGTAGTTGCCTCGATCGACTGACCTCTCCGATGCACTCTAACAGAAGGATAACTCTTAGACCTCAACTTCTGAACCTGCTAGTCTAGAATAGCCACCGGCTCCTCCTCATAAGTCAAATCCTTGGCCAATTGGACTGAGCTGAAAGCTAATACATGGGATGATCACCATTATACTTCCAGGGCATGGAAACATAGAACACCGAGTGAACTGCCGATAAGCTGGTGGCAATGCAAGTCTGTAGGCCACCTCACTAACTTTCTCAAAGATCTCAAAAGGACCAATATACCTAGGGCTAAACTTGCCCTTCTTCCCTAACCGCATCACACCCTTCATGGGTGAAACCCACAACAAAACCCTCTATCCCACCATGAATGCTATATCATGAGCCCTCCGATCAACGTAACTCTTCTGCCTAGACTGGGATGTACAAAGCCGATCCTGAATCAACTTGACTTTCTCCAAGGCATCCCGAACCAAATCAGTACCCAACAAACCTATCCTCTCCCGGCTCAAACCAACCAACTGGAGAACGACACCGCCTCCCATATAAGGCCTCATAAAGAGCCATCTAAATACTCGTTTGGTAGATGTTGTTGCAAGGCAAACTCTTCAAGCGGTAAGAACTGATCCCATGAACCCCCGAGATCCATAACACACACATAGCATATCCTCTAAGATATGAATGGTGCGCTCGGACTGCCCGTACGTCTGGGGTGAAATGATATACTCAACTCAACCCGTGTGCCTAACTCACGCTGCACAGCTCTCCAGAAATGCAATATGAACTGTGTGCCTCGGTCGGAGATAATAGATACCGGCACGCCATGGAGATGAATAATCTCATAGATATAGATCTGAGCCAGCTGCTTTGTAGAGTAGGTAGTCAAAACCGGTATGCAACATGCAAACTTAGTCAGTCTATCCATAATAACCCATACTGTCTCAAATTTCTTCATAGTCCGTGGGAGCCCAAAAACAAAATCTATGGTAATACGCTCCCACTTCCACTCCGAAATCTCAAGTCTCTGAAGCAAACCGCCAGCCTCTGATGCTCGTACTTCAATTGCTGGAAATTCAAACACCAAGACACATACTCTACTATATCTTTCTTCATTCTTCTCCACCAATAATCCTGCCTCAAATCCTGATACATCTTGGCGGCACCCGGATAAATGGAATACCACGAAGTGTGGGCTTCCTCAAGAATTAACTCACGTATCCCATCCACATTGGAAACACAAGTCCGACCCTACATCCGCAACACCCCATCATCTCCAATAGAAACCCCTTTGTCATCGGCGTGCTGCACCGTGTCCTTAAGGACAAGCAAATAGGGGTCGTCATACTGATGCTCTATGATGCGCTAATACAAAGAAGACCGAAAAATCACACAATCAAGAACACGACTATGCTCCAAAACATATAACCTCACGAGTTGATTATCCAAAGCCTGAACATCCAATGCCAGCGGTCTCTCACCAACTAGAATATATGCAAGGCTACCCATACTCTCAGCCTTTCTGGTCAAGGCATTGGCCACCATATTGGCCTTCCTGGAATGGTATAATATGGTGATATCATAGTCTTTTAACAGCTCTGACCACCTCCGCTGCCTCAAGTTTAGATCATTTTTCTTAAACAAGTGTTGTAGACTCCGATGATCTGTGAATACCTAACACGACATGACATAGAGATAATGCCTCAAAATCTTAAATGCGTGCATAATGGCTGCCAACTCTAAATCATGAATGTGATAGTTCTTCTCATGGGGATTTAGCTGACGCAAAGCATAAGCGATCGCCCTACCCTCCTGCATCTAGACACATCTAATACCAATCCGTCAAGCATCATAATAAGTTGCATATGAACCTGATGCTGATGGCAAAACTAGAACTGTAGTTGTGGTCAAAGCAATCTTGAGCTTCTGAAAGCTCAACTCACACTCATCGGACCATCTGAAAAGAGCACCCTTCTAGGTCAACTTGGTCAATAGGGCTGAGATAGATGAAAACCCTTACCGGCAATAATAACCCACCAAACCCAAGAAGCTCCGAATCTCTATAGTTGAAGTAGGTCTAAGCTAGTTCTGAACTGCCTCAATCTTCTTAGGATCCACTTTAATACCCTCTGATGATAAAACATTACCCAAAAAGGCAACCGAATCCAACCAAAACTCACACTTTGAAAACTTGGCATATAATTGACTATCTCTCAGAGTCTGAAGTACGATCCGAAGATGCTGCTCGTGCTCCTCTCGGCTGCGGGAGTAGACCAAAATATCATCAATGAAGATAATCCCAAAAAAATCCATATAGGGCTTGAATACCCGGCCCATCATATCCATAAATGTTGTTGGGGCATTGGTCAAACCAAATTACATCACTAGGAACACTTAATGACCATACCGAGTCCGAAAAGCTGTTTGAGGGACATCCAATGCCCTAATCTTCAACTGATGGTAGCCAGATCTTAGATCAAATACTTTGGCACTATGAAGTTGATCAAATAAGGCATCAATCATCGGCAATGGATACTTGTTCTTGATAGTGACCTTATTTAACTGCCGATAATCTATGCACATTCTCATTGAACCATCCTTCTTCTTCACGAATAATACTGGTGAACCCCAGGGCGAGACACTAGGTCTAATGAATCCCTTATCAAGCAAATCTTGAAACTGCTCCTTCTGTTCCTTTAGTTCTTTCAACTCAGATGGGGCCATACGGTTAATAAAAATAGGCTGAGTGCCCGGAGATAAGTCAATACAGAAGTCGATATCTCTGTCGGGTGGCATCCCCGGCAAATATACAGAAACACTTTTAAAAACTCGCGCACAACTGGTACTGGATCCATGGAAGGAACCTCCGCACTAAGATCGCAGATATAGGCCAAATATGCTAGATACCCCTTCTCGACCATACGCTAAGCCTTCACATAGGAAATAACCCTGCTGGTAGAATGGCCAGGAGTCCCCCTCCACTCTAATCGGGGTAACCCCGGCCTGGCTAAGGTCACTATCTTAGAGTGATAGTCTAAAATAGCATGATAAGGTTACAGCCGATCCATGCCCAAGATAACATCAAAGTCCACCATATCAAGAAGTAAAAGATCTATGCTAGACTCAAGGCTCTCAATAGAAACCATACATGAGCGATAAACACGATCTACTACAATAGAATCTCCCACAGGCATGGACACATAGATAAGAGCACTCAAAGAATCACGAGGCATAACCAGATATGAAGAAAAGTAGGATGACATGTATGAATAAGTAGAGCCTAAATCAAATAAAACTGAGGCATCCCTATGGAAAACCAGAACAATACATGTGATGACGGCGTCAGATGACTCTGCCTCAGGTCTGGTTGGGAAAGCATAACAACGGGGCTGGGGCCCACCACTCTGACCTCCGCCTATCGGGCGGCCTCTAGCTGGCTGGCCTCCACCTCTAATGGCCTAACCTCTACCTTTAGCTGCCTGACCCCCGCCTCTAGCTGGCTATGCGGGCGGTAGAGCAACCGATACAGGCATAATGCAACAAGAACTCTATTGAGGTCCGCTGCCCATCAATCTAGGACAGTACCTCCTGATGTGACATGTACCTCCACACTCGAAGCACTCTCTCGGTTGCTATGTCTACTAAAGTTGAGACTGACTTTAACCGCCTGGATAACCAATATAGTAACTCTATAGTGGTGGTACAATGATAGGAGCTGAAGGTGTACTGCATACTAGCTGCTCAGGACGAGACCCATAAGAACCACGACTGCCCGAGGCACCGTGGGCTACCTGAAGATCTGACTGAATCGGCCTGAGAGGATGGCCTCTACCAAAAGAACCTCTGCCTCTAGATGAGGCACCACATAAACCACCAATATGACGAGGCCTTTTCTCAGTCACCGACTCTCTACCCTGATAATGAATCATCTCGATCCGTCTAGCAATCTCTACGACACTCTGGAAAGAAATATCACCCCCCGTCTCCTTGTCTATCTATAGCCTAATACTGAAAGTAAGACCATCAATAAATCTCCTCACCCTCTCACAATCCGTGGGAATCAAAATCATTGCATAACGGGCTAGATCCACAAATCTGGTCTCGTGCTGGGTGATAATCATACCACCCTGTTGGAGGCACTCGAACTGTCTGCGGTACTCCTCTCTCAGAGTGAAAGGAATGAACTTCTAAAGAAATAGCTGCGAAAATTGATCCCAAGTAAGAGGAGGTGAAGAGACTGGTCTGCTCCGCACATAATCCTACCACCACCTCTTGGCAGAACCGATCATCCAGAACACTGCAAAGTCGACTCCATTGGACTCCATAATACCCATGTTGCGCAACACCTTGTGGAAACAGTCCAAATAGTCCTGGGAATCCTCAGAAGGTGTACCACCAAAGTGAATAGGGAAGAGCTTGGTGAACTTATCCAACCTCATCATTTCCTTAGAAGATATCGTGGGCCTTTCCACGGGGTGTGTAGCAATAACAAGCTGAACTACCCCAACTGCTGGAACCGCTAGAGTCTGATATATGGGAGACATCTGCTCCGGAGTGTGAGTGGTGGAAGTTTATGCTCCTCCCCAAGTCTGAGAGACAGCTGGTGCCATAGGAAATACTCCAGCTTGAGCCACACTCTCCATAAGCCCATCTAAGAAGACTAGAGCGTCCTGAAGTACGAGAGAAGCAATGAATCCCTCGGGGGCCTGAGCGGATCCTACTGGTGCGGTCTAAACTGGGATATCCTCCTCGTTCTCGGTCTGAGGCTCTACAACGGGTGCGGTTACGCGTGCTCTACGCTGAGCTCTACCTCTACCTCGGCCCCTACCTTGGCCCCGGCCCCTACCCTTGGTAGTGGCTGCAACAGGGGGCACTGGATCCTGCCCGGCTGTAGGTGTTATGTATGTTCTCTCCATCTGTGAGAGAACAAGAGTAGAATGATTCAAACTTCAGTAATAGAATAAGTCGCACAATAGAGAAAGAAGAAGTGAAATTTTCCTAAAGAGTTATAGCCTCTAGAAGATAAGTACAGAAGTCTCCGTATCGATCCTCCAGACTCTACCAAGATTGCTCATGACTCATAAGACCAAGGCAACCTAGTACTCTAATACCAACTTGTCGTGATCCGGAATCCCACCCTCGGGACCGTGATGATGCCTAACCTTTATCTTTCTAGGCAAGCTAACATTAGTTAAATTACTTAACCAGTTTTAACAATTCAGATCAAAATGTTAACAATAATAACCGAAATAGTTTGAAATAGAGTGATATAATACTGAATAAAGTAATCTAAACATATCCCGGAATCTAGAGTCACGAATACATGAGCATCTATAGTGTTACAGATAAAATCTAAACAAAATACAACTGTTTTGAAGCTAAATAAACAGTAATGATAGAATGTAAGAGGATTTCAGGACTGCGGACACCAAGCAGCTATACCTCAAGACTCCAAAAGTAGCTGAATCTGAGTAGTCTCACCACGCGCCGCTGGGATCAACTCTAGTATCTATACAAGAAGTACGGAAGTGTAGTATGAGTACAACTGACCCCATGTATCATGTAAGTGTCGAGCCTAACCTCGACGAAGTAGTAACGAGACTATGGCAACTCACTCACAAATAACCTATATGAGATAATAACAACAGAAAAACAGGGATAAAAATAAAGCAATAACTCATATAAACGAACCCGAAGGTCATATACCAGAGAGCCCATAATAACAAAGTCTCAAGTCTCATATCACAACACTGAGGATAACTTAACAATCACAAATAATTACAACATATTCAATCTATTGTGGCGCGCAACCCGATCCTACCATATCATCATCTGATCATATCATAATCCGTCCTTATTCCTTCTTTTTATTTCAATACCATTCAATTCCATTGCGGCGTGCAACCCGCTCCCCAAATAAGTTTTCAATTCATCAACATAAACAATTCAATAATAATATTTACAAAACATCAACTTCAAGAAGGTGAACATACAAGACAGTAGAGAACCATAGAATAATCTGAGAAATAACATTTTAGAGTGCATCAAATAATATATGAACAATAAGAACATGTAAAATATATGGAAATTTAAATATAAAGTTAAGCAAATAGAAACAGGTAATAAATAAACAGAAATCATGTGAGGAATGAACAAATTAAGGTAAAGTAGCAGTCAAATGACAAGTAACAAATATAGCATGAAAGTCAAGTAAAAACATATAACAATTACAGCATATAATAAGAAATATCATGGAATAATCGAAAATATGGAAATAAATATCCAAATCCCACATCTTGAATCCCATAATGGCGTATGTCACCTCGCATATACGTCGTTTTCCCACACAATTCACATAACAATTAATTCAACAAGCCCTAATTCCCTCAAGTCAAGGTTAGACACAATAGTTTCCTCACTCCTTGAACAAAGCAATCAATCAACCGGCCTTGCCTTTTGAACAAGCCTCCAAACCAACCAAATCTAGCGAATTATCGATCAACGCTTCATAATAAGCTTTAGAAACTACTTAATAAAAAAGGTTCAATTTTGATCATTTTTGAAAACGTCAACAAAAGTCTACACCAGGCGCCTTGGTCAAAACCTGAGCTTCGGACCAAAACCTGATTACTCATTCACCCTCGAGCCCAGTTATGTGATTTGTTTCGAAATTCAACCTCAATTTGAGGTCTAAATCTCAAATTTATAAAATCCCTAATTTCTACCACAATCCTTAATTTCTACAATGACAATTCTGGATTTGATGTTGAAATCTTATGAAAAGTAATGGGGAATTGAAAGAAAGTGGATTAGATTTGCTTACCAATGATTTTGGGAAGACAAGTCGCTTGGAAAATCGCCTCTAGAGTGTTTAAGGTTGAGAAATGGTGTAAAATAAGCTAAGTCCCGATTTTTTCATCTTTTACCTAGCTGCAGATGTCGCAATTGCGAGCATCTCAAATACGAAGCACAGGTCGCTAATGTGAACTGTGCATTAGAATCCCAGATGTCGCAAATGCGACAAAATGATCGCAAATGCGAAAACCCAACCTTCGCAAATGTGGCCAAATTCTTCGCAAATGCGACGATGTTTTTGCCAGGCATCGCGAATGTGACCAAATGCTCGCAAATGCAAACTTTTGTCCGCAAAAGCGAGCCAGACCTTGAAAATGCGAGATCTACAACTGAACACCAGAACTGGAAAGACACCAGGAGACTTCAAACCATCCATACTTATCCGAAACTCACATGAGTCCCTTAGGCTCCAAACCAAACATGCACACAAGTGCAATAACATCATACGAACTCGCTCGCGCATTACAATTACCAAAATAACATCTAAAACTACAAATCAAACATCAAAATGAATGAAATTTCAAAGGGAAACTCAAGAATGACTAGAATCACAACTAAGTGTCTGATTCATATCTAACCAACTCCGAATTGCACCAACATTTGCAGACAAGTTTCAAATAATAAAACGGACCTATACCAAGTCCCAATATCAAAATCCGAACCCGATAATCATGAAGTCAACTTACGGTCAAACTTAAGAAATTTTCAAACTTTCAAATTACTAGCTTTCAGCAAAATGAGTCAAATCAACTAGGGACCTCCGATTTCAATATCGGACATACGCCCAAGTTTAAAATCACAATACGGACCTATCGAAATCGTCAAAATACCGATCCGGGGTCGTTTATATAAAATGTTGACCGTGGTCAACTCAAGTAATATTTTTAAGCCAAAAATCATATTTTCTTCAAACTTTTACGTAAAACCTTTTGAAAAAATGACACAGACCACGCACGCAAATAAATAAATATCAAACGGAGCTAATGGAGGTCTCAAATCATGAAAATAAGGGCTAATACTCAAAATGACATATCGAATCGTCACGAATATAGTATTTAAAATATTTTAAAATATTATAAAATATTGATAACCCACAAAGGCTGAGTAGAGAATTATGAGCAAAAATTGAGTATCTAGCATACATCGATCTTCTTAATGGCCTTTAAACACTTTGAAATTTTTTAGGGTTTTACATATACATAGATTATACAATGATTATATGCGTTTTTACAGATTATATATGGATTATACATCTGTCAGATATTTAGGTTAATTCTTCCTTCTTTAAAAAAATCCAACAATATATAATCTTATTTAAAGTCAATGTTCTAGCTTTTTGAGACGTAAAGTTATTAAAACAAATTAATTATAACAACTTCTTCAAATAATTCTTTTCCAATCTTGGTAATATATCTAATTTTTTAGTCTTTCTTGTACATTGTTGATCTTAGATAAGAATTTATTACTTTTAATTTTAAAACATTTCTTTCCACTAAAGTAACTGTTACAAAAATTGTTAACATTATTCTATATGCAATATATTGGCATTTGAAAAAGAATCAAATCTTTTTTTCAAAAAAACTTATACTTTATTTTTTTAAAATAATGTCTCTATTACGAAATATTAACATATACGAATTTTAACTATTATTAAGAAATTTGGGGCCCAACAATGATGGGGCCTAAAGCAATTGCTTTAGCTGCTTTACCCGCCCCTGAAAGAAATAAACAGTAAACCATCTGTAGACAATAAATTTATGTCAGAAAAATAATCCAGACTGAAAAATATTGCAACAATCGTAGTATTTTATTTCAAATAATTGAGTGTTACAATCTCTATGAATCCTCTAATTTTTTTTTTCAACAGTAAATAAAAGAGTNGTAGCCTTGATCTTGAACGCCTTGTCTTTGATTTGACTTCGTTCTTGATCTTGAATGCTTGAACACTTGCAGTTTGCAGAGAATTGTGGCCTTTGATCTACGAGCTCCCTTGTGTCTTCTTGTTATAACTTCTGGTCTTTTTCTGAGTTATGAAGACCCTTATTTATAGTTGTGGGAGGGAAGAGTTATGATAAGAACAAACTCTTTCGGACCAATCAAATTGAAGTGTGACAAAGTAGCATTTGATTGGCCAGAACATGTCACTTGCACACGTGGCGCGATTTCATTGGCCTTTTAATGTGATTTGGCATGCCTTGTCATTTTGACACGTGACATGATCCTATTGGATTTTTCGTTTGATTTGGCGCGCCACATCATTTGACACGTGGCACCAAACTGGGCCTCCAGGAAGATGGCATATTGGGCCTAATGAAGTGTGCTCATCATTTGTAGCCCAACTAAATGGACTAGCCCAATGGATTAAGACTTATTTATTTAATCTATATATATTGAATTTATATAATTAATTCAATTATATTAGCCCATAATATTTGTTTGGACCAATATATCTTGAATTTAAAATATAGTCCAAATTATTTTATCGATTTAAATTCGATAAAATTTAAATGTTTATAAATGCTCCCTATTTCAAGATTTGTCAAGACGTTAACTTTGTTAATTTCGTAGGCTAGACTTGAAGTATCCGTAAATTAATACACTGCTAAAGTTGAGAGCATATGCTAACAGATTCTAAGCTTCAACTACTTAAAGCTTGCACTAGTCCTATATGTTTGGATAAAGGAAGCCACGTAAATTGAATTGAATTTGCATTTGGATTGTCAAATGGAAATTGAGTTTGGATTGCATTTGGATTGGCTTACACGTTGGCAACAAATTGGTAAGAACTCCAATTGACATCTTATTGTCTTACAAGGATTCCATCCCACGCCAACTCTAATTAGAGTAACTGTCACCACCTCAACAGTCCAAGTCCTTTTCAAAGACCAATTGCCGCAACGTCCCACATCGAGAAATCTCTATTTGACAGCCACCTTTGTTATCTATAAATACAATACATCTTTCGTTACGTTAGTACCAATTTCAATACAAATTTCACTGTTTGCAAATTGGTTTGAAGTATTGCCGCGACGGTAATTTCTTCTTCTTTTCTTGTGCTTTTTTTTGTTTTTGTTTTATTCTGTTGTCTTTTTTTTTTTTTAGAAGTAACTGCTTAAAACTTCAAAGTCTTTTATAAGTTCGAGACGAAGATTTTTAAAAGTTTACGATAAAAACCTTTAAAATTTACAGCGAAAACCCATAAAAGTTTACGATAAAGACCTTTAAAATTTGTGGCGACTCGTGGTCGAGATCTCTAAAAATTCACAGTGAAGACCTTTAAAAGTTTGCAGTGAAGACTTTTAAAATTCATGGCGAAGATCCATAAAAGTTGGCGCAAAGATCCTTAAAAGCTCGTGGTCAAGATTTTTAAACGTTCACAGTAAGGACCCCGCGTAGAAGACCTTTAAAAGCACGCGATGAAGACCTTTAAAAATTCGTGATGAAGACCCTTAAAAGCTCGTGGTAGAAATCTTTAAAAATCGGTAGCGAGGACCCTCTAAAGCTCGCTTTAAACACTCTTAAAAGTTCGCAACTTACGCCTTTTAAAAGTTCGGAACGAAAACCTTAAAAATCCGAATACCTTTAAAAGTTTCAGACGAACACCTTTAAAAGTTCACAAAAAAACCCTTAAAAATTCGGATGCCTTTAAAAGTTCGAGACGAGCACCTTTAAAAGTTCGCAACGAAAACCTTTAAAACAAACACCTTCAGAATTATCCCGGACAATATTTTAAACCAACTTTATATTGCACCATGCTGGCAATTTCAGATTTACGCAGTCTCACTAAATTAATTCATATCTTAGTGTATGAACGTTAAAATCATGAACCGGTTGATTTTATGGAAAATAGACTTCGAGATCTAGGACATATCTAAGATTTGGAATCAAACATTTTGAGAATCATCCCAGATATTATTTTGAACCTAACTTTAGATTCCGACACGTTGATAGTTTCAGATTTGCACAACTTCACAAACAATTTATATCTTGGTGTGAAAATGTCAAAATCATGAAGCGCTTGATTTTATGGAAAATAGACTTCGAGATCTAGGAAATATCCAAGATTTGAAATCAAACAATTTGAGAATCGTCCCAGATATTATTTTGAATCTAACTTTAAATTCTACACGTTGATAGTTTCAGATTTGCCCGACTTCACCAAAATATTTATATCTTGGTGTGAAAATATCGAAATCATGAACCGCTTGATTTTATGGAAAATAGACTTTGAGATCTAGGACATATCCGAGATTCGGAATCAAACAATTTGAGAATCGTCCCAGATATTATTTTGAATCTAACTTTAGATTCCGACACGTTGATAGTTTCAGATTTGTGCGACTTCACCGGAACTTTTATATTATGATGTAGGCACGTCTAAATCATGAACCGTTTAATTTTATGAAAACAAGACTTCAAAATATAAAACATCACCAAAATGTAAGATTTAATACCTTAAGGATAGCTTCAGCTAATATTTCGAAGTCAACATCAGATTTTGATATACCGACAGTTTTGAATTGGCGCGACTTCGCCAAAACTTTTATGATTTGGTATGGAAGCCTCGAAATCACGAGACATTTTTCTTGCTATAAATCAAAATTCAAGATCTCCATTCTCACCAAACATCTTGGATTCAAGTCTCACTGAATTTGAAACATTGTGCCAAGGAATCTTTCTTCTTATATTTGTGTTCCCTTTTGACGCCTCTCTTTCTCCTCCCTCTTTGTTTTTTAGGGCAGTGAGCAGCTATGAAGACCAACAAACTTGAAGGTTATACGAACATGAAGACATAGCGAATCTCCAGAATTCAATGCAAATACTTTGTAGCCTCATAAAAGACTGTCACCATTTCATTAAAGACACCAATTTAACATAGCGGCTTGCCCCCTTTAAATCTAATGGGATCCAAAGTTTAACAGAAGAACAGTATCTCAGCTCGATTTTCAAGTGGTGATTGAATGGATTATATTTTATTGTACTTCATTCGAACAACGATTGGGGCACTATGTATCTTTTGAACTCATGCGACTGAACTCAGAATGAAACTTTAAACTGCCTACGTACCTCGGTGAAGAGGATCAAGTCATACCGTAGTTCAGAATGGGTGATTTTTTTTATTTTTATTTTTTTATATCCTAACTTTTGCCTAGGTCGCCTCTTTCAAGGTTTTCAACCTAGCGGACTCTTTTTTTTTATATGTCCTAACTTTTGCCTAGGCCGCCTCTTTCGAGGTTTTCAACCTAGCAGACTATTTTTTTTGGTGGGCCATACATAGTTTAAGCTCATGCGGGCCAGGAGTGTAGGAACATGCAATTTAGGCTCATGCGTCAAGAAGCGTAGTAACTTGTAATTTAAACTCGTATTTTGAGAGGCTTTATAACTTGAAGATTTTGCTCAAATTTGAAGAGCTTCATGACATGCAGTTTAGGCTCGTGTGTCCAGGAGCGTAGTAATTTGAAGATTTAGCTCAAATTT